>VWZS01002827.1:148974-283977 GCA_013397075.1 Rhabdornis inornatus
TTTTGTGATGTTTTCTTGGTTGGTTTTTTTTTTTTTTTTTTTTTTTTTTTTTTTTTTTTTTTTTTTTTTTCCAACGTCTGCATTTATTTGCCTGTGGAATACTTTTAAAAATTATTTTCTGGGGGGTTAATTTTCCTCCCCACATATTTCCTCATGTTTCACCGGAAAGATATTTTGGCAGTTTAAATCAAGATAATCTTTAAATTAAACTAACTCCACTATCTTGAAACTCTCCTGAAATTAAACTAATTTGACTATCTTCAAACTGTTTCCTAAAATCAAGGCCTAACAAGGGTGATTACTCCCACAGTGTCTGGGGTTGCTAATCCCGTGTAAAAGCATTGCTGTCTTTGTAGGGCACTCTGCAGATACTGATGTGTCTCTGTACAGCTGTGCTTAAAGGAGGAGACCTATTGTTATAAACCCCTAAAACATGAAATATTTGAAAATTACGAAGATATTTCCCACTAACGCAGTTATTCCTGTACCTTTGCATGGAATTTTGAGCCAGAACAAAGTGGTAGGAAGTCCTTAACTGGGAACTACCAAATTTAGCAATAAGAGCCAAATGAACTTGAATCAAATAACAGGGTTTGCCTTGCTAGGTCTAAGTTAGGCTTTTGGTACTGACTAGATAGCACTGCAAAGCAACCCTTGGGTTGAAAATAAAGGAGAAGAACTAGGAAAAGCACACTGTACTCCAGAGCTTTAGGGTCTGGATACCCACCTCTGTTACTGTGCTTAATCTGTCCTCTGGTAACTGAGTGTTCCTGCAGTCTTCTTTGGTACAAAGAAAGAGTAGATGTTACCCTAAGCCAAAGGAAAATATATAGAGAGAATCATGGTAGTGGTGCTTGTCTCCTTCTTTCTTCTTCCCCTCTGCCTTCCCTACCACCCCCCCCCAGTGCTGTCTGATGTGGTTTGCACACTCCAGGCAAAGTCATGGGGAACTGTTAAGATGCTGCCACACTGTAGCTCCTTCCTCCCAGCCATGTGCAGAATGGCTGAGCTCAGCCAGTGTTTAACAAGGCAGGAGGTGTAAACTAACACATTTTAATTTGCATTCCCTGTAGGTTGACAGTGCACTCTTAATTCCAGTGATTCAGACTGCAGTTTCATAATAGGCTTAAGCCAATCCATGGTTATGCTACTGCTGAAAGGCTCAGTCCCCACTCATGTTTTTACCCTTGTCTCATGTTCCCACGCCCTCCCCTACATCAGATTTAGCACTTGTGTGGCCAAGCAGTGAGGCAGATCAGTTCTCTGATCCTTCTGACGACTGGGCCAGCCAACACTGAGCAAGAAACAATAGTTTCCGCCCAGATCAGCAAGTTGCTGAATTACCACATGATAGCAAGTCCACAGCAAAGGAGAAAGAGGTTAGAAACACTCCTTTCAGCATAATCTTGGATCAGCTTGAGCCAACTGTGAAACCTCACCCTCAGTCAACACCAGGCAATTCATTAACTCAGTTGTGTATCCAAGTCTTAATACTCTGGCTCCTTGTTCACACAGGGAAAGCTGCCTGTTCCACTCTTCCCCCTGTACCCTGTGGGCTCGGTCTGGAGGAATGAGGGAATGATCATGCTTCCTTTCTGCATCTTTACCAGACTGTTCTGGGAAGCTGTAGGAAGGAGCAATCCCTGACTTTCTTGCATTTATGTTGTGATGTACTTGCATAGCCATGAAAAGGGAAAGTTTCTGACTCATTTACTCAAGTTGAACAAGGCCATCATATCATCAGGTCCTTCACATGTCCCGAGAACTTAGAAGGTAACTAAACTATACCCAGTAGTAGACTATCAGTTGGGAAACATCAATACCAAAGCATACCACACAATGCTTCACATCAGCCATCAGGAATTTTTACCCACTTCCTGACAGATTTCCTGATGGGTCATTAACAGTGATTAATCAGCCTGACCGTTAACCCCCTGCATTCCTGAGAGGTTAATCTCAACACAAGGCCTCCTGCAAGCAATTTCTTTCCTTTCTGAAACATCCTACTACATTAAGTTATGCACTGTTTTTAAAAAGATCAGTGACAAGCATTACAGATTCGTGAATTCCCCTGAAATGTTTGGTTTGTGGTGAATGTTGGAAATAAAACATGTAACATTCACAACTCTGCAATTTTTAATTTGTATGTCATCTAAAAAGCACAGATGAAAGTATCTGCTTTACATTTCAAAGCCCATATACAGCATCTACTTTGAAGGCAGGTAATAGTGCTCTCATTTCACATGATGGGAAATTAACTCAAGATCAAGGATGTTAAGAACACCCACTTTGAGACAACTGTGGGCTGAATCCAAAGCTCCAGATCTTTCATGGGCTAACAGGAGTCACATGAGCTACCCATCCTTTGAAAGTGAGGCACAGCCTGGGAACCCTAAAACTGAGATATGCAAAATAATTAAGCAGACCTCCACAGCTCTGCTGGACTCTCAATCAGGGTCAGGACAGAGGAGCTCCCACCTCACTGTTTACAAGAGAAATACTGCAATGTGTCTGTGAGGTGATGGCTTTCCCTTAGTGCACAATGAAGTCTGAGAAAGATTGCAGGAGAGCTACATTCTCCTGGATAATAATATTCCAGTATGCTGCTCAGCACTGGGGAACAAAGTTATTCTGTGTTGTAGACTGTTAGTCTAACCTCAGAAAGCCAACAAAGTACTCACCCACAGAGAACACTCCATTTTCTGAATCATCGAAACAATTCAGTGTGATGATGCTCATATAAACTCCCTTCAACTCCAGATAGCATTAATGAGAAGCGACGCATTTATTTCTTTCTTACACAATGGAGTAAGAGCACTGAACCAGGAACTCCATATGCCATTCTGAAAACAACGAATCCATGTTGCTGAACCTGCGAGATTCCTGTCAACCAAACAATTCACCACTACTCTGATTCCTACACTACCAGGGCAATAGATATTTTGGCATGGAATTTTTCAATTTGGGATACACTTCTTTGTAAATTTTCTGTTTGAGTACACTTTTGCCTTCATTATCTGCTTCTTCCCTGGTTCCACACTTAAGCTTTGATCTGTGACCTCCATTCATTTGATCTGGAAGTTCATATCTTGCATAGAAACTCAGAAACAGCAGAAGAAAACCTCCACACATTTTTTTTTCCTGCAGTGCATATAAAAAACTTACGACATACAAAATGCAGTACTGGAAAATTCTCATTACACTTCATCTGAACACAAAACTCTCCAGTGGCACTCTTGCAAAGTTATAAACCACAATGTGTCAAGAACAAGGAAGCACACAGGCATCATCGCTAATAGACAGAAGATGGACTTTCAGTTGAACATACTGCAGGAGCTGTATCCACCTTTCCCAAAATTGTAACTCACACAAAAGCAAGAGTCGTGGTTGAAGCCTGGTTCTAAATATAGCAGCTCCTCAGAAGGTTGATTTGTACTTCTCAAACTGGTTTATCAAGCCTCAACAACATGCAGCTACTCTCCTACTCTAATCAAAAGCTTCACTTATCTCATTTCCTTGAGCAGTACTTCACTCCTTTCATTATTCATGTCACCTTTGTGCCAAATTGTGCTTTCGTCCCAACAAAGCTCATACTTATGTGTTAATTCACAAATATCATTTAATGATGAAATGAAACTACAGCCAAAGCTCTGCCAAAAATACATCACAGTATTTTGATAGTACACTGGAAATTCTGGCAGTGGGTTTCCCTCTCCAACCACAAGACAACTGGCAAAATTATCGCTAACTGCATCACCCAGTATCACATATGAGGCTGACATGGCTTCAGGACCCCATAATCTAACAGTTAAGTAAGAAGAAGGGAATATCTGTGCTGGACAATTTTACTAGCCACATGTGTTTTTTTTTCTCTCAGACTGAAAATGCCAAAGGACTCTTAGTGATCCCATCTAATCTGATGAGAAGCACTCGGAATGACACAACTGCCATCTCGCCTGGAACTGATCAAAAAAACATTCTTTTTTTTGCACGAAAGCTCCATATGCTCCAGTGCCTCTTTCAAAACCACAGCATCTAGCCTTTGTTGGCTGGCCACTGCTTCTGCCTACCTCTGAACTACACATCCTGGAAGGGAAAAAAAACCACCAAACTTCAGGAGGTTTT
This sequence comes from Rhabdornis inornatus, assembly GCA_013397075.1. Taxonomy (NCBI): domain Eukaryota; kingdom Metazoa; phylum Chordata; class Aves; order Passeriformes; family Rhabdornithidae; genus Rhabdornis; species Rhabdornis inornatus. Next base: position 153,100 of record VWZS01002827.1, read on the forward strand.
TTGTCTGAGCTCTCTCCAGCGTTGTCCCCTTGCCAGCTCCCTGCATTCTTTTTCCAACTGAGTTTGTGTAATCGTTTTGATGACTACTCAAGCTGTATCTCCTCTCTTGAATTTCAGTTAGATGTGACTTACAAGCCAGAACTGCTGTTCTGCTCAACAGTATTGTTCTCTGCTACCCACTCATTCTCTTAACCTGTGGGGCAGGAGTGCAGAAAACAGGGCTCCCACACCTCACTCATGGTCTTCAGCAGTAGGTGACCACCAAGGCACCACTTCTGACAGAAAGGCATTCTCTGTGAGATTCCCTGTAAAATAGATCTTTCCAAGCAACACACTGCCTGCTTAAGGATTTCAGTAACGAAATCACAGCAACAAGCTTCCAGAGAATTTCCTCATCTTTTCTCCGTATTTCTGTATCTCTTTGTGCTTTGAAATTAATAAAATAAATACTCCTTATAGACATTTGAGCAGCTGACACACACTGTGGCCAGAATTCAGGAATCTGCTTTTCTACAGATGACTTTCTCTACAACAGCTGGGTTTATATCTGCATGTCTACCTTTAAACACACAGACACAAAAGAAATCCCTGAGAAAAGTGGCAAGATCAGTGCACTCAATTGTAAACTTGCTATTAAAGATATTCCTATAGATTACTGCCATAAATCACCAAAATTTACAGTTTTTAGTTTCCTTCCATTTCTCTAATGAAAGTTGTAAAATATATTCTGTCTGTGGGACAGGCTACTAAAGATTAACTCCTTTATTCTTGATAAGAAATACAGCTTCTGGAATTTTCTGCAGTTATAATCTGCAAAAGCAAGAAGCCCAATTTCCCCACTATTCTCATTTCTCTGTTCTTGTTCTTTTAAACCTAATTATGCAATATCACCAATCCAACTCAAACGTTTCTGGTTTCTGTAGTGACCAAAATTACTTGGCATTGAAAGCTCTGTTGAGGGAAATCAAGAAATCTGACATTGTTCAATATAATCATTACTGCAATTGGCATTTCTGGGTCTCTAGGCAGGCAAGGGGCTCCAGAGCCAGGTGTGCCTTCCCTCTCACAACAGCTAGAACTAATGTGAAGAAACTGAGAAGAGTAAGTTATGTTCCACAACAGCCTGGATGATACTTGGTTCTGCAGAGAATAGTTTTAAAGAAGAAAGGGAGGCATATAACATTTGTTAGCTAACCACGAAGAGGAAAAAAACGATGAGGAGTTTGGCCAAGAATATGCTGCACTATTACACAGCGGATTGCATTTGCAACTTCCTACAGCTCAGGCCAGAAAAAGATACTTGGGAAGGTGACGCTCTGGATGTGCCAGAAGTGCCAGCTTCCACTAGCTATTTTTAACTGTAGGAATTTCATTAGAAAAGATGGCTGCACACAGTTGGTCTTCCTTCCTCTTCATCCCTTCTGTAACTCATGTATCCCAGTGTGCTATTTACCATCACAACTGGCACTCCTTGTGTGCATGCATTGGCAGCCCAGGATCTACTCCAAAACAAGGTGAGCTACATACCAGGACTGAGCATCCTCTTGAAGGAGACCCTGAGCTGGATTCATCATAAAATCATGAGGAGGAGAGCAAATCAAAAAAGGGATGCAGCATGTTTTGCTGTAATGATTTTGACTTGTGTTGCATTCCATGGTTAGCCCAAGAGAAGCAATAAAAGCAATTTCCTGCTTTTGCTCTCAACCTGCATAAATTATACCATTGTTTCATTTACTAAAGGATCCCAGAAATGAGATGGCACAAAGCTATTTCTGAACTCAGCCTCTCTAGACCTCATCAGAATGTATTCTCAGGTGCAGATGTTGGATGTGGTATCATTCCCGTGTTCTGGCCCACAGACAAAACACTCGAGTTGCTACACGTATGCTGCCAGCATCTCTACCTTTCTATGGATTGAATAACAATCAACTGGGTTAATTTTCAAACTGGAATATTTCTCAGTATGCCAGTAGTGGAGCCAAAGCACCTGCTCTCATAGCATATTTCCATAAATTCCCTACAGCCTGTTCAAGAAGCATCCAATGTAAAGCAACTCTGCATTGCTATGTGCTTTCTCCTTCACATGGATATTTACAATGATGTCCAGTTCTAAAAATGAGACAGCTGGTAGCCTGACAAAGATTTTCCTCCAGTCCTGTATTTTTTAAGATAAGCATAGAGAACAAGTCATGGTTAAACAAGGGAAACAGATTCACGTGCCACTGACAAGCCAGTGTCTGCATGTTTTGTTCCCTATTTACAAAACAGCATTCTGAATAATACTTTCCTCATATTGTAAATAATGTAAGGCGCTTAGCAACTTTTTGTATATGTATTAGTGTATATGGAATAAAGCTGTAGGACACAATGGGACACAATGCCATGAGCTGTTACTGATCATGTGTAGCAAAAACAAAATACTCTTGGTATCACTAAAGTAGTTTTAGTATGAGTTTTTTGTTGCCTGGCACACTACAATCTTAGAAGAGGCTTAAAAACTAAATATTGGCTTTAATCTTCTTTTTATAATATGTCTTCATTAAGTACCCCTTGTAATTTAATGCAATTTGTGGCAAATGATAATACTGTTTTGGGCCCACTTCTCCCTGTCAGCTGTATCTCTGTTAAATTATGCATTTCCATCTGGAAAAAAACTGTAAAGGACTGTAGGCTCTCTTCCACTTAGAGTCAGGAATGGAAAGGGATTTAATTAGATGCTCCGTGGTTGAGAAAAGGAATAGAGCAAAGCCTGGGTGGTCCATGGAATCTTCCACTGGAAAACAAGACTGCAAATTGTTCTGTACAAGCCTGCTTCTGTTTGCTCACTTTGTTTACATTGTTTGTTCTTACAGATTAAAATAGACAGTTACTAGGCAGATAAACAGTGTTTCCTTCCACGACAATGTCGTCTAGAAGTTAAGAGAGCAGCATGGGACAATATATGCCTGTGCTTCATTTTTGGCTGCATCACTCCAACTCCCTATATAACTTGGAGCAGAACATTTTTAGACTGTGCTTCAGTGCACCCAGTTGTTCCACTTTTCCAATTTGTACAAGGGGGATAATATAGCTTTCTGCCTTCCAAGGAGAAAGAGGGTGCATCCGGCTTGCTCCACATTTTCTCAGTTGACTGCCAATGCAGAGGGATGCCACTCTTGCAATCCCTCTTATCACTGGATACCTGTACACCCTTACGCCATTGACCAGGCCTTAACAAACTGAAGTGTCTTTAGAAGGCCTGAATCAGAAGCAGAAACTCATGAGGAACTAAGCAAGTCCCATCTAAACTTAACTGTGAGTCAACTCACATGCAGTGATTTCAGTCATATGCCCTTTCACAGTTCAACTGAACTTCAGAACATAATAGATGCAGCTTTATTTAGACTTACAGTGCTAATCACTGATTGGAGTGCCTGGCAGATTAACTTATTCCTCATGGTTTTTCTGTTCCAAAATTCAATGGGCTCCATATTTGTAAAAGAGGGAATGCAGAAGGCTAAGTCAGAAAGTGGGCTATGATTGGAACCAAACTTATTTATTAACCTATTTGGGTTGCATGTTAAAGAAAGGAAGCTATTATGCTGTCTTTTTGTGGGATGTTAATGGGAGCTCTGGGCATAATTACTGTGTGCTGGTGCGTCTGAATAAACTCCACTGATAAATAAGATGTTTGCCCAGTAGTAACTTCGCTTTCTTGGAAAATGAAAGGAAAGATGAGGAAAAAAAGNTACATTTTAGGGTTAAGGAAAAAAAGAAAAAGGAAAACTGCAAAGGTTTACTGCTTGCTACATCCTTGGGTAGGAAAAGGTTAAACAGTCAACATTTTTCTTTTCTTAGCAAGTTAGAGAACTGTACATCAGACACATTGTCTGCCAAATGCTTCATTTACTACCAGCTGCATTTTTACTTTGTTGAGAGATAGCTGAAATAAAATCACTGTTCTTTGTGCAAACGGCATGCTAAATAATGTACGGCTACAAGATTATTAAATAGCAAAGGCATTTGATAATATTAGAGTCAACCACAAGTCCCACTTCTGCTGATGCACAGAATTTTGAGTAATTAGTCATTGCACAGAGTGTTGTATTTATATCCCCTTGAGCCTCAGACGTTAGGCCACAAAGTCAGGAGACAAAGAATTGCTGTTATTAGGAGGACTGTTTTGGATTTATTTATATTCTAAGGCTTTATTTCAGTGTCCACTTCACTCCTCTGGCTCAAGCTTCCTCCAAACCAGAAGATACAGCTAAGTCAGAGAATTTTAGTGTAAACCATATTTTTACAGACAAGACCTCTCAACTTCAAGCAGAAGCACTTCAATGAGTTTGCAAAGCCCCCAAAGAAGCACAACTGGCCTGAGGTTATATGAAAAGCCTGGGAAAAAGGCCTCCCAGGTTCTGTTCTGATCTCTAACAGACTTCTCATGGCTTATATGCAACACATTAATAGCAGCTCCAATTTATGGACAGATAAATTGGGATACAAAGAAGACACGTAACTCTTCCAAGGATTTACAGCAAGTCTTTTGCAGAGCCCTGGAACTCTTAATCAGTCCTTTGTTCAAATTGCTAAACCACACTGCCTTCTTTAGACCACAATTGCTGCACAGGCCTGAATACTGTGACATATCTAAAATTATATAGCTATACACTTATATGAGGCTTTATTAAAATAAAGGTTGTGTAACATCTTCAGAGTTCAATACAAAGCTGCTCAGTGAGCAATCTACTGTTTAAAGACAGCCTTCATAATTCTCTCTCCTAGTAGAAGAGACAGATCTAATAAATTGTAATAAGAAATCTGAGGGAAACAACAGGATTTGAACACAAAACATCTGATGACAATTCATATTGTAGCAATGAGCCTTTCTTTTGCAGAACTGACATAAAAAAAAGATAACATTTTTGATTATGACAAATAGTATGTATCATATTTCTGACAATATTGCACAGAAAAGGACTATATAGAATAAATCATATGCTGATGTCAAATTTCAGGCAGAGTAGATTAAATGTTGAATTTTATCCTTTCTTCTACATGGCTTTCATGTTTACAAGCATGGCACTTCAACCTGTGAGCTTCTCCCAGCAGGTTGTGCAATCTCTGTATCCAAAAGCACAACCAGACAGGGAAAATGCTGGTCATACAAGAAATTACATGGTAAATGTAATGGTTGTGCTTAGAAATACCACAGTCAAAAATTTGAGGTTCTCCATGACATTTAAAAGAGGGACCATTGACTTGCTGTGATTATTAGGGGCACCGTTGTGAAAAGTTATTCCAAATTTCCATGTAAATATTGTGTGCCCAAGTGCATCCATTTGCCTTTCAAGAAAATACATCTATGCCTAAGCCAGACATGCAGATGCCTGATCTCCTGGATGTAAGTGTGTTAATGCAGGACTTCTTCCACACAACAGTGGTTATGCGTAAACCTAGAAGTCAACTGATGAAGAGATCTTAAATAGAGAAACTATACTATGCATTTAGAAGAACAGATGAGACAAAAATTAGGAAGTCACCCTAACTGGTGCAAGTATATGTTCATCATCTTGATCCAAGCTGGGCTATGGAGCAAACTGCAGGTTCTAAAAACTAACTCTAGATGACCTCCTCCCCAAAGAGATCTTGGTGCTATAACCTAGAAATGGGGGGGGCCAACAGAGGGCAGCCCCGGCTTACTTAGAGAGCCCCCCATTCTCCACTAATGCTGCTGCACAGGGGAGATTCTGCCAGTTCCAGCTCTCCAATTCTAATCATGAACTCTAGACAGGACATCCCACCTCCAATTGCAAGGAGCAATCACAGAGCAAATCCCAGAGCCAGCAGACATGTTCCAGCCTGCCATAGCCACTGACCACCAGACTGCTCCACCTCCAGAGGGGGCCTGGCATGGCTCTGAAGCCCAAATCCTGAGTAACCTGGAGCTCCAGACAGCCTAAATGCCTCTCTAAAGTCCACCTGCACATACTAAGCCTCAAGCAGGCCTCTGGCTGTACCTCAAGGACTTGACTTGGTTCCCAGCTGTCACTTGAAGTGCTCAGCTCCATACTGTCCCATAGTGCTTTTTTCCAAAATGGAAGGGAACTAATCTCACTGCTGGCCAAATTCCAGCTTTGAGTAATTACATTCTTCTGACAAATTTTCCTTGGCAGTTTCAATGGAATATAATTAGTAAATGTAAATAGATGTAAATAGTGCTGTAAATTACACTTTGCGTGATTGTCAGAAGCAGAAGGGGAGAGTGAGAGTGAAGGGGCAAAAAGAGCAGAGCTTCATTCTCCAGTATGGGTGATGTTGTGGCCTTCTAGCTCATCAGACCACATGTCTCTGCCAGGATGGCTTGTTCAGGGCTACTGCAGCAGCAGATGCCAAAATCCAGGGTCATCATGTGGTTCATCACACAGATCATCTCCTTCACCTCAAGCACAATCCTGACACGATGGTGTTCAGTCATGTCCCACAGCTGTTTGTGAGCAGCTGCCGTGCTCCACCTCAGCTGTGCTTCTGCTTCAGCAGCAGCCAAACTGCTCCACACACACACAACTGCAAAATGTGGGTATATGATGTTATTATTTTCTATGAAGTGCTTATCAGATTTGTGAATGATTTGTTAAACCTTCTGCTACCAACAGAAGAAGTGTCATATAAATGGAATTATATAATTATCCTTCACAGCTATTTTAATGTAGCTTCATGTACTAGTTTCACCTAGAGTGGAAATAGCTTCTTCCAAAAATAAAGTAAATGCATATATTTAACTTAATATCGTCAAGTAAATTTAAAAGCAACTATTTAAAGTAATGAAAATAGAATATAATGTATACCTATATTAGTACTTTATTATGTGTCAAATGTCTCATGTACGTCAACTGTTTTAAAGACAAATTGGTATAGCTGGTGGGCTTAATCAGATCTTTCTCTCATACAGAAAATTTGAGGATGATTTTTCAAGAATTCACTTATTTTTCTGTTTATTCAAAGTTTACATACAGAAAGTAGATAGTAAAACGCAGGGAAAGTTAATTTTCTTAACAAAAGCTTATTGCACTATTTAGCTATAACAGGGGAAACAGATGTTTTAGCTTTACAATACCATGTCTTGCAAAACTTCCCTCTGAACGACTATTCGTGCTCAACATGTTTTGGACTGTGTATGGAGAGCTCTGCTAACAGTCATGAGAAGCATTGCATACATTACTAAAACCCACACTAAGATAATTAGTGCTAAAAAAAAGAATCAACAGGCTTTTTTCCCCTCTTTATAGTATTGATTTAGTGTGGGTGAAAAACGCCAGATTTTCAATCTTGAAGATTCATGTTCCACCACAGAGTGGGAGATGGAGCCAGCTTTTCCCAGTGTTCTGCCAATAAACACTGAGATTAACCACCTCAAGGGTAGGGAGGAAGAGCTAGGCTCTACAGCCTATCAACCCTTAGTGTCTCTGATGAACCTGTGAACATGGAGAATGGGGAGCACACAAACTGGGACAAGGAACTCAAATTCTTAATCTTTATGTCTGTACCTTCCCAAGTATTTTGTTGCTCAAAAATTCCTAAAATTGCTGTGGACAACAGAAATTACCAGGGGTCAGTACTGAAGCTGCAGAGAGGATTCTGGGCAGTGGTAGCAGCCATGGAAAATTTCTACAGTCAAAGGGGACTTTGAAGCTAATTTTGTATCTTGCATGTGTATCTTCTAAATGGCAAACTCTGTTTTTAATAAGGACTCTGCAGCCTTTTGCAAATGGTGTGATAGGGTACACACTAACTACAGGGTCATTTAACTCTTCATTAAATAGTAAATTAACCTTCTGCAGATCTGAACAGTATCAATACATCTACAGCCACATTACTAGATGTGATTGTGCCTGGTCCCTCGAGATGCTGAAGTCAGGGCGGTTTAAGGTACCAAGTTTTTTTAGTATCAAATGGCAGGCTAAGAGCATACACATGAACAACTCTGAATACCCTGTGGGTAGGTGGCTACTTGGTAAGCCACCTTACACCTACTGTGACATGCCTTGAAGAAACTAACATGTCCTACTAGAATGTTTAATGTTTATTTTAATAACAGTGCAATCCAGGTTAGTTGACGATGACATTATTTTGCTTAGTGTTTGTAAGGGTTGCTTTAAAACCACTTGCTTTCAGGCAAAGTGATAATCAGGCTAAGCACTGTAAGACTTTTATAATGGAAGGCCAACACATATTTTTTCATTCAGGCTGCAAGAATAAACCAAGCACAGCTGTTTTACTGAAAACAACCCACTGGTATTTAAGTAGATTAACAAAATTAACTGTGAAAATCCTCTGCTATGTGGAAGCCAATAACCTGTTGGCCACAAGGAGGCAGGGCAAGGATTCAGTAAATTAAAATAAACTGTTTTTATTTAAAATTAAAAGAATTTTTTAAAAAAGAGGAGCATTACATTCATTCACATATGAAACTCCAAACTGCTAGGCAAGATAAAAAGCATTTTCCATCCACAGTGTGTGGTTTCAGTATTGCTGTTTTATTCCAAGAGCAGCAAATCTTTAAGATATCAAACAATAGCTGATCTGGAAGCAATTTTATTCTTTTGAAGAAGCAGATCACACATATTTCTTCAGCATCACTTCTGTGTGATAGAGAAAAAGCTCTACCAGTAAGCTCTGATAGCAGCAGTGGATTTACCAGCTCAGAGCAAGAAGCCATACTGCCAGGTTCACAAGGTGTTGCTCCTAAGCTAATAAATCCTGCTTCTGGAGAGCTCTGGGAGCTCTGCCTTTCACTTCCTTGGCACTTCTAACTCTGGGCTAAAAGCAAGCAGAGGCAATTTGGCGCCTGTAGTGCCCTACCAAGAATCTTGTGCAGAGGACAGTGATGTCTCCTTCCCCTTCCAGAAATTTAAGACATTCCAAAACCAGTACTAACCCAAGGTCAAACTTCTAAATGGAAAAGGGACAAAAGAGGAAAATAAAACCAAAGTATCTCTATTTCAGAGTTATACAGAAAAATATCATATTGAACAATGAAACAACGCTTTCCACAGTATCAGAATATCACAGTCCAAACCTATAAGCGATCTTCTGATTGAGATGAAGTGACTTTACTCTTAGCTCTGCTACTGCATTTTACTGACCTAGGTAATTTCAGCTCCCTGTGCCTCTGTTTCCTCATCCTTTAAGCAGTTGCCTCTCCTCTTTGTGAATCAGTATGAGGTCCATGGATAAAAAACATGCTACAAGAACTAGTTCTTATTAATGCAATTCAGATATGGAATGTACCAGATGGTAAAATCTCCAGGATTTTAATGAACTATTGTAACAGAACATATGTAATATGACGTTATTATAACAGGCATTTAAATGTATAGTTAGTACATATAATGCGACCTGCTCTGCTCTCAGTAACTCCACTGGAATTATTTTGGATTTATGTCAGATAATACTAGGAGCACAAAATAGCCCCATATGTGCAATGTGGTAAGGTTTTCATAGCAATGCTATCTTAACTATTGCCTGTCCTGTTTTTCTCTTTTGCTGGGGCTATTATATTTTGTGGTTTCACAGAGCATGTTTTTCAGCATGTTCTGAGCAGGAAGCAAAGCATCCTGATGTCAAGATTAAAATGCGCCTGACCAAGTATCCTTTACCTAGTATCATAAAACAGTCATCATGAAGCAGCAAGAACTTTTGGGTTTTTCCACTATATTCTTTAAAAATTATGTCTTTAATCACCTTACACTAGACTTGGTAAGTAATTCACGCTTTGTCAGAGGAATTAAACATTCAGTTTCAGACTGTGAGTAGTATCTCCATTCTCTCACAATGTTTGAGTTCTAGACAAGATGAATTACATGAAAGGGCAAAGGTGAAAAAACAGGACTGCAGCTCAAGCCAGTGGCATCACACACTACAGTCAGAGACAGGTACTTCAGTAAAGGAGGAACATGAGGACACCTTTAGTATGTATAATAGTTCTAGCTCATCTACAATAAAGACTATGAAACTCAGGTGAATTGACATTTAATATATGAGACACTGGAAGCAAGATATAAATTTCACATCATAAATTAGCCTTTGTGCTAGTGCCCAAAGATTTGGCTGATTACTCACTGCTTTCCCCTAGTGCTTAAGCAGTCTTTTCCAAAGCAAGACAGTTAAACCACAAAAACGTACCGTAGTGTCCACAGCCCTGACCTTCCCAGCAGGAACGTGCTTTGGAATGGGTTTGTCTCCTGATATCATCATGCAGCCTTCTGCTCCAAGAGTAACAATTACGAGCTTACACCCTCTTTCTAACAGCATGCGTCCCACCTTTTCAGCATCTTCAAGGTTGCCAACTGGGATGCCCGTTAAAATTTCTGCCTGGAAAACAACCCACGCAAATGAAAATCATAATCTGACAGCATTCATTTTTGGACAACAGTTGCATTTGAAAACAGTATTTAGTATCTTTTAGAAATGTGTATTGTAGGATGATCATGAAACCACTTCCTACGCTGATATTCAGCTGTGTCTTGCTCCTTGCTTGCAATCAGTGTGTACTTCAGGCACACTGATTCCTTAGCAGACCAAGGGAGAGCAGCCTAGGCAGAGAGACACAGGAGGTGTGGGTTCTGTTCCAACTTCTACAACCTACCCGGCATACAACCCTTAGTAAAATCACATTTGTCCCACATGCCTCAGTTTTTTCATCTGTGAAATGGACACAGTGACACAGTCTTGGCAAAAGCATTTTGTGGTTTAATGTGAAAAAATGCTACAAGTCAATTTGGTCACTATTCTTGAGGGATATTTATCACGAAGTGAGAAACTTTTTAAACATTTTTTAAATTCTCTGTGTTCAGCTAGAGGGATATCACAAGGGAAAATCTTCCAGAAAAAAAAATTTGCTCAACTTTGTTTGAGCACTCTGTTCAGCATCTTTTTGGATGAGAATACCTAAAATTTATCTGAAGCTCTCTTTAGACAAAGGCCTATTAAAAAATTATTATATACTTGTGTTATGGCCATCTCCATATGCCTCTGTCAACTGTGCTGGCTCTGTACAAACACAATTAAACTCTTCTGACTGATGGTGAGCTTCAGTAAACTTCTCCCAGTTGGGTCTTAAAATGAATCCCTTCTAGTTCCACCCAACTAAGAGCAAAACTTCCCCAAAATCTGCAAGGAAGACTTCAGAATCAAACAACATTTTCACCACTTCATACAGTTTCTTGAGGCATTATATTGTCAAGCGTAATGTGCTTTTTCTCTTCTTTTTGGAAGGGAAAAGAACAAGAATGAAACAGGAAGAAAAGGAAGAGAAATTGTTTTTTCTCTGAAACAGTCTACCAGGCAGTTCTCCTGCATAATACTGCATGCCTTCAACTGTAAGCGAACAGACACATTACATTTTGCTGTCTTTACTAAACTTTGTCCTGCTTGCCTGAGAAAAGGGAAGCCTTACTGTAGCTTGCATTACAAGGCTACTGCTGGATCTTGAAGAATGCAGTCTGATGCATTTTCAGATAACTGCTCATAGCCGAGCGTAACTTCCACACTCCTAGGGCTTACTTTCAGGGGAAAACTTTCTTTGGAACCTATTCAGCAGCTACTCTCCCGACCTTTGCTGCATGGGCAGCTCAGCTTCTTGGGAAACAGCTGCTGAAATATTTCAAACTAGCTCCCTCCACATGACAAGCTTGCATTCAGCGCTGGCGGTTCTTGATGTAACAAACTGTGACGTGCAGTGATTAAACAAGTGGCTGCCGGAGCGCAGGCCGTGCCTGTAGAAAGGAGAGGGCGGGCAGGCAGCTGGGACAGGAACTCCTACAGCCATCCACAGGCAAGCCACCCCCAGCCGTGAGTCAGCGCCCGCCGCCCGCTACTGTCATTTCCTGACTTCCAGTCTGACCCGGGACAGAGCAGCTACCCTTGGGCTCTTCAGGGCCACATGATACCAACACACTCCCTAGAGTTTATAGCATCACTTGCAGAGCACTTCATCGTTCTAATTTTTAAACACACACCACCACGTCCTGCAGTCCCTACTTAGATAAATGCACAAATTATTCCGAGCGCTGTTGATGTGATCACTATAAGGCAGAGCCTGGTGCGGCAGGACTTGGTTGGTAAACTTGTGCACTGCAGGGGCAAGGCGTGGTCAACACGTACAGGCAACTTAAAATTACTTTTTTAACCACACTGATCCCAGACAAGAATATAGTAAGATCTAAATTATAAGAAGGCAACTAAATCTGTCCAGTTTTCTCTTTGGCATGCCACTATGCTGATCAAACTTCTCTTGCAGTGTAAACTATTTAAGCATATTAAACATACTTCAGTTTTTAAAAGGTTAAAAAAGTTTTTTCAAGAAAAATCTTTTTTTGTTTTTCAAAAAGTATCTCACAAAACCTTTTGAATGTATCTTTCTGCAAGGTTTCCAGGACACCAATTCACTAATAACAGTTTTGGAGTAACCACAGATAGATGACATATAATATTAAAATATATATGTACACTCTATTCAAGTGTCTAGAGTCCCAGTCTCTTCATGAATTTTAGTATCTCTGGAGTGGGAACTATGTATTCTTGTATTCAGAACACCTGGTACACTGTGTTACAAGAATAAAAATAATTTTTAAAACAAATCCGTGAATGAAACAGGCAAACTGAATTTTCACAGTACTTTATAAGAGGCAATAATTCCAAACATTCTACCTCTGTTGCAAAGTCTCCATGAGGAAAGGATTTCGTTTTGGTAAAGTAAATCTAATATTAGTTTATTTACCTGATATTTATACTTCTGTAGGCTGATGAGCAAGGTAAATGAAATATTTAAATATCATATTCTTCCTGATGAAATGCACAACCTGTATGCTTAGCATTAAGATAGTACTCCTCTTTGTGCTTCCCATGTCCCAAATCAACAGGATTTTTTGCTTGAGTAATGAAAGAATTGTTTTGGAACAGATATTTGAGGAAATCTTTCTTTTCATCTTTACACTGCTTATACCAATAAACAAAATTATTTTGAACAGACAGTCTGTATAAAAGTAGATCTTCAGCTGCTTCAAACCACTATCATCTAACTCATCTACAGCAGGATGGTACAACTAAAAAACACTGGAACAAGCTGGAAGAACCATAAAAGCAGCAGAAGCCAGACAGATTCTGTGCCAATGATTAGCGATTGCGGTAAATGTCAACTGATGTTAAATACTGTGGTGAGTTTTTAAGTTCCTCCCTTCAGTAGAATCTTATTTAAAAAACAAACTGTGGTACAATTGAGGGAAATAACTAATGGTTATGTAAAGAAAAAATTAAATAACAATACTAAAAGCCCAATGTGGACATTTGCCATCATACTGTACAAAAGAGCAGCAAATGAAAGATTTTATTTTTCTGCAGCTATTCTCATAAAACTACTCAGTTAAATGTACTTATTAAAGCAAGACAACATTCCACGCAACTACTGTCAGAATAAACCTATGACAGATATTATATAATTAATCTACAAACTATTTCCACAATTTTGTTTGCAAGACTGGTAGAAAAATTTAACTAAAGCTTTTAATTTCATAGATATGAAGGTTCTTGGCTGTAGCCTTTACTAATCTTAGTTATGTCTCCATCTCTCTTTAGACTGTGGAGTCTAGTCATGGTAAGCTGACACAAACCAGAAGTGCTACATAAAAGAAAATGGCCCTGCCACTCTTGTCCACATGGCCCATTCTCTCGTGCCAGAACAGCCATTTGTGTGACCTGGAAACAAAATGGATTGCAAGGCAGATCTGTGTTAAAATTAACACCACCCTGAGTCCCACGTTACCCCCAAAAGTAGATCCAAAACAATTAACTTCTTTCAACAGCAACAGTAGTTTACACTGGCTAAAACTGAGAATGATCCTAGCATGCAAACATCTGCCAATTGTCCCTAGCTGTGGTGCATTTGGGGCAGCCACTTCCAGGAAGATGTTCTGGATCCTGTGCTTGGCATTTGCAAAACCAAATCTGCAGCATCATATCTAGTTTTGGGAACGCTGGCACAAGTAAAACACTGACCTACCACAGCACACTGCAGTGGAAAGGCCATCAAGACAGTCAGAGGACCAGAGACCAGGACATAGAAGAGGAGGCTGGGAGAAGCAGGTTTGTTCAACCTGTAGAACTCCTGGCTAAGGGGAAAATCTAATTGCTGTCTAGGGCAATTTAGTAGGTGGATATAGAGAAGATGAAGCCAGAGTCTTCTTGAAGGTGCACAGGGATGGGGCTAGAGACAACAAGCACAAACTAGAACATGGGAAATTCCAATATTAGGACAAGCTTTTTCACCACAAGGGTGATGAAGCAGTGGAACACGTGCCCAGAGGTCACGCAGTCTCCAGCCTCAGGAGATTCAGAACTTGACAGGACAAAGCCCTGAGCAATCCGTCCTAAACTGGACAGGCTTTCACCAGGGTGTTGGACTAGCTGAATATCCAGAGGTCTGTTCCTAACTTCCATAATCTTCTGATCCTCAGCAAATATAAACTGGTGAAATAACAAGAAGTATTAATTCTTTGGGGAGCAGCCTATCACTTGGACTGGGTTTTGTGCACCTAGCACAATAGCAACTTTGCAAATGTTGCCAGGTACTACTGGAACAGAAATAACAAATAATAACAGGAAAACTGTCCCAGTTTTAAGGCTAATGCATCTAAAACTACATATGGTAATTTAAAATACTTTTCATTTCAAATATTTAAACACGATAAGTCAGTTGGCTACAAACTTGGCCTGTACCTTAGGAGATTTCTTTTGAGAATGACAAAACAAGAACTCAATCTCATTAATTCTAACACATGTGAACAGTCCCCAAGAAGCAGTACAACAGATTTAGTGTATAAGAAATTGCAAGGTCAGGACACAAGCCAAGCTAGTTCCAGTTGTTTCAAATTATAAAAATTTTACATACATACAGGCAGAAATACTTATCATGCTAGAATAATTAAAAACTGATTGAAATTAACTGGCCTGAAGCTATTAATTTCCTTCCCAAAAGTAACATCTTTCATTTTAGACTAAATATGGGAAAATTCATAGTTTCCAGCGACTGATAAAATGGGGTTTAGAACAAAGATGGAAATAAAATATACTGTGAATTGCTGGCAACTTCTATGTAATGGCAGAATAATAGCTTTCCATTACTTAAAACACAAAAGGCAAATTCAAGACATATTCTGAAATATTTTATTTCTAAAGGACCTGTTTTTGTTTTGACTTCTAGAGAGATCAATTATATTTTCTTAAGAAAGTTTATTCTTAGTATTAATGTCTCTCTACTAATAAGCAGTATCTTAAGTGTTCTTATCCCAGACTATAGATAAAGTTCTATAAACTTCATATTCTCTGAATCTTGCAAAAGGCAATAATGTCTCTTGATTATGGACATACTAACAAATATTTATTTTTAAAAATTATCTATCCTCTGTTAATAGACAGTAACACTTAAAAGGAAACAGTAGGAATGTATCTGTTTTTCTGTTTTATTTTTATACATCTTACAGCTTTAAAAAAATTAGCAATTAACTTGTATTGCTTTCTAGTATTGAAGTTCCAAAGTATTCTGCTAGCATTTAATTAAATCTTTGCAAGGCTTCTTTAGATCAGAAGCCTGATACCCATTTTACATTACGGAGAAAGTAGTTCCCAATTTTGCATTAAAAACAGCTTGTCAAACTTCATCATTTGCTGTAACCAGTCAGGAGTTCTTCTCCTGAAGGACTCCTCAGTATTCTTTGAACAGAGAAGCAGCTGTTCTTCAAAACATTCAGGATCAAATTGAAATTGCTGATGTGCAATATATTTAGGTTCCTAACCTGCAGGGCTGTGTAACTCCATGCACACGCTAAGAAAGAAAAACAACACATGAACTGTATTGACGTTGTGGTTATGCCTAGAGCCATCTGCAGCAAGGAATCACATAAATACGTGGGAAAAAAAATGGTAAGTATTCCAAAGAGCTTGTCTAGTATAGGGGTGTCTCTTTTTCAACATTTATAGATGACGGAAAAGAACAACCATTAGTTTTCACCAGGATGACATTGGATACATTTATTTTTCATTAGAAGAATTAAGGGAATGGAGAACTAGCACATTCCTGCACAAACCTCAGGGATTAGGCTGTGCTACATCTGGGAATTAACAAACTAGTCTCAACAAGTTTGATCTTTCTGGGAAAAGATAAAACTGAACTACAGGCTAAGCAAAGAAAGAACCGATAACCTTGCAGGATTTGTTCTGACTTTTTTTGTTCATGAACCACATAAAAAGAAAGTAATGTCAGACATAAAATCCCCTGTTATTGCAACAAGCAAGAGTGAAAAGAACAGCTTGTGAAGAGCCTTCTAGACAAACTAATGGTAGATAATTCACTGATAGTGTAATTTTGTTTGCTTCTCTCTAGCACGTAAATCCATAAGAACAAGCTGTGCTGTTATACCAGATACTGCATGAGATTTTATTAAATCCTAAAGCATTTAATAAAAAATGGAATATAAAGTGTTGATGCTGTATTTGGTATTTGCATGTTTGAGAGCCAACATCCCATGGCTGACACTATAGCTGACATTTTTAAACTTCTATTCTGTGACAAAGGCATTGCAGATTAAGACCCCGACCTTTAGAGCTGTAAATAACAGAAACTTCTGACTCAGTAATAATTCAGATAAACACAAGGA
The DNA here is from genome assembly GCA_013397075.1 of Rhabdornis inornatus. Lineage (NCBI taxonomy): Eukaryota > Metazoa > Chordata > Aves > Passeriformes > Rhabdornithidae > Rhabdornis > Rhabdornis inornatus. The sequence goes on from VWZS01002827.1 coordinate 169,791, forward strand.
CCATCCCCTTTTTCTCATCTTTAATAATACAAACACTTCACACAGTCTATGAGATGTGGCTGGTGTTCTGTTTGACAGCCAACATAATTTCCTCTTACAAACATACTGTTCGCATATTATCTGTAAACCACAGGATTTTATAATTTAAAAGTATTTCTTGGTGAATAAGAAAGAGAGGGGCATTATGATAAAATTGTGATAAATACTTGTAAATGTAAATTACTAAGAAAGGCAAAACAAGCAATAAAATAAAATCTGTGTAAATTTAATCTTTTCTGAGAACACACATCTGTGTTAAAAAAAATGTTTTAGAAGTAGTTGAGCTGGGTAGCTCTAAAGAATTCACCTTCGACCAAGATGATTTATTAACTATTTAAAAGATTTAGTAAAGATAAAGCAGAAATAAACTTTTTTTTCCCTTGAAGTAGCTAAATATACCAGATTAAAAAAAAAAAAAGATTCCAGAAAGGGTAAAGCCGGAGCATAAATAGGATTTTGGCTAGAAGGAAGACATTTGAGACTTAGAAATACCAAGTAGGAGAGACAGTGGAGCTGGAACAGAATATCTCAGGAAGGCAGTTGTAAGCAGAACATTCAATACATTTGACCACAGAGAATAATAATTTTTTAAAATCCAAAGGAATGACCATAATGGCATAGAGAAAAAGTCCATCTTACGCAAATGCTCTCTTATAATTGTAACTGCCAGTAAACACTGAGGGAAATTTAAAAAAAAAATAGAATAAAAAGATCTTTTCCCAGTATATGTTCAGGATCACCAAAGTCTTAGGGACTTCCTGATTTAAAATGATGATGGAAATGCATATATACTTGGTTGAATGGATAAAGTTTTAAGAAATTAGAATTATCTTTAAAATTTGTAGAATTGACTTGTTGCTTTTAAGTGCCATGCAGAGATGTGACTGCTAACCTTTATTTGGGTATGTAAACATTTAGCTGTATATCAAACTTCTCAAGTATATTCATTATAGAGATGTGAAATTTTAAAAAGTCATGAAAGAAAACAGAAAACAGATGGTATATGAATATATAACAATTGCTTAAAAAACTACTTTCAAACTTGTGACATAAGAAAAACAAATGCCTCATTTTTCCTTTTTTTTTCTCAGCAAAAAGAATGGAACAATGGCAATAGTTCGTCCCTAAAAATCAATTCAATACACATCAGACACACCGAGAGAACGAAATAAAACAAAACTGACTATTGTATTTGTGCTAACATAATCAATTTCATTGCAAAGTTTCAAAAGATTGTTTTTAAAAACAAAGGTATTCATGAGCCATTATTGCTCCAGAAAATGCTGTAGGAGTCCTACACTTGGATTTATGTTCCCATGGTACAGCTGGCAGGGACTCCCATATGTCTAGCACTTCCATAAATTCAGAAGAGATGAGCCTCCTCAACAGCAGAAAGCATACTTCTGTGCCTGACCTTGCATCCAGTGATCCTAGCTATCTTCATATGGTAATTACTTCTTAAAAGAAAACAGCAGAAAAGAATGCAAACTGTACCCCCAGCTCTGCAGGAAAAGGTAGATGAGTGAGCAGGGATCTATTATAATTGTACACCTGCATTTCTTGTTCTCTAAATAGAAGTAATTTTCTTTTCTCCATGTGGTGTTAATAATAATACCACTGGATCCAGCAAGCTACACTTCTCAAAGAATGCCTCTTTCAAGACTGTCCCCTAGCAATAAAACACAACAAAAGGAAAACTTTAACATGTGTGTTAAAGAGAGAAAAGTCAGAAATAGACAAGTAATGAAAAACAAAGTTTTGTTTCTAACATATGGGGGTAAGTTTTTGCAGGGGAAAAAAATTAACAAGTGGCATTATGAAAAAAGCCAACAACAAATGACATTTACTAAACAGTGGGAGAGTATGGACGTTCTCAGCCCAAAATGTGAGCCATTGCGCCATTTAGCCAATCCAGAGGCATAGTCCAGGCATAAGAGCTTTCTGATCACATTAAGAAAACATGATACTGGTGTTCTGTGAGTCTCCTGAACAAGAATAAATACTTTGCCTTAGCATTCTCTTCATCACATAGAACTGAATTCTGATATCTGTTGGGCAGTGTCTGAGCCACAAATTGTATCACTGCCAGTTATCCTGGAAACTCTGGCTTCCAGAGACCTGAAGAGCCATGGCATCTCCCACCTTGCTATTTTGCTAATTCTTGAATTCTCTGGAGTATGTGGACTTGGCAGACACATAGCGAAGCATCTCAGAATAAAATTTAGATGTCCTTTTGGGTTACTTAGGCTGACCCTTAAATGCTGGAAGACTCATGGACTGAGAACAGATAGTTTGTGATGAGGTTTAACATAAATTTCAAAAGAGGGTAATTGAGTCTTCAAAAATTTACACTGACAGACATTGTCATCAGAAAAAAAATGCTGTAAGTAAGCAAGGTCATGCTCTTCTCTTAGCTCTTCCCCCTCCTCTCTACCCAAAGGGATCATGTCCATTGCAGAAATCGTGTTTCTTAGGGATTACTTTAATTCTGATCAAGGCATGGTTCCTATCCTCTAGGTTACTTCTGCCACATTCCTGTTTATATAAAGAGAGGGCAAGGGGAAGCATGCCTAATGCTAGTAAGTAGCAAATTTAAACAAAGGGCTTATGAGATGTGTTAATTTGTCTCTTGTGACAAAACCAATTTCCTTTGGGAGAAATAACACTTGAATTAGAAAAGAGAGGGAAAAGAGAGGAGGGGGAAAAAAGGAAGATATACAGTTGAAAGCCAGAGAAGATTCACTGAGAACAGATCTGACAGGAAGAGGCACATGAAGCTACTATTTACCATCAAGTGCAGCAAGCGTGCATCACCTCCTGGCAAGAGAGTTTAAAACTGTCAGAACACCATGGTTAACGCATTCCTGCTAATCATATCAAGGGACCACAGAATAAGGACAAGGAACTATTTTAATATTTACCACTCAGTGATAACATTTAACAAGTATCCTTTTATGGATGTATTTTGCTGATCTACTTGTAAGGAAGGCTGGACCCAACTTTCCTGCTGCAAACAGCTAATTTAATTTCAAGTGCAAGCTCAAGTTATTTTAGAATACTCCTCTTTGCTGGTTAGGTCAGGAATCAAATCTGTCACTCCAAAAGTCCTATGTAAGAGGAGCATGTTTCAATTTTCCTGCTCCCTATGCAGCATTTCTGAGAAGAGTATCCTTCTGAAATTTTCCTGCTTAAGACTCCTTCTTTAACGTGACATATGACCATTACCTCAGTTTCATTGCAGCAGAAGATATCAGAATAGGTATAAAACTGTGGATCTAGGTCAGCAAGGGCTGGAGCTGGATTAAACAAAGTCTTTACTGGAAAAAAAAAAGAAGAAGAAGAAAATCTAAATCTGGAGTGTTTTAGATTCATAAACCATCACTTGAAAGACCACTGTGTTTCAATCACAGACCCCAATGTTTATTATTAACATGCAAATCACTCTCAGTTTCTGCATCCTTGTCTTATACAAATGCTAAAAGCTTTGTTTATTATATTAAAGTTCCATTCTAATTCATGTGGAGGCACCTGTTATGATGGGAACATGACAGAAGAGTAACAGAAGAAAACCCCAAGAAATTACTAATTTTTTTTTAAAAGAGGAGATTTAGACATTAATGCAATTTGTTTAACTGATGATGCTTGTTCCACGATATTAGTAAGTTTTACAAGAACCAATTTAGTTCTAGAATTTTTCAGTGTCATTATCTGAGTTCTGCACATGGAGAATCACAAGTTATGGAGTAATGAAGGGCATGTCCAGACAAGGAGTTAAATGTGCTTCTGAATGTGTTACCTAACTTGTTCAAAATGCCACATTATAAAACTGCAGTGTAGACAAGGCACTGTATATTTTTAATATGCTATCTGGCAGAGCTAGACCTAAACTTATCATGTGGTAGAATATGTTAGTTAACCTAAGTTTAAGCTGTAATAGCTTAATGCCCCTTGTAGCAGCAGCAAATATTTGTCATGAGGACAGTGTAAGTGACTTACTCACTATTAACACAGGAAGTCTGCAGCCTTGGTTTTTCACTTTGCCAATTCTATGATTAATACTTGTGCCTTAACCACAAGGCCATCATTTTAAAATAAAGCACACACTCTTACTTCAGAAATATTTCTTATAGTCAGTGATCAAATCTTCCAATTTGGATTTTCAGTCCTAGACACATATTTAGACTGTAAGCTATAGCATATAATAGTCAAGACACCCTGAACATCTCTGAATCCTAGTTGATACTGTAACAGACAAAGATGCAGAGATTTCTGAAATCTGAGTACCAAGAAGTTTAGGTGATTAACACTTTGAGAGTTTCAGCCTTTGACTGTACAACTTTATCATGCCTCTCTACCTGCCTCATTAAAAACAGCATTAAAGTGACAAAGACTTTTACTCAGAAATCAGAAAATGCCAGGATTAGGAATTCCAATGAAATCTTAATTTGGCTCCCTTATATTATTATAATACAGTATGTATTATAATAAACTCTTTAATTATATGATCACATACCACTGAAAAACAGCATGTGATCACATAATTAAAGACTGCAGCATAATACATATGCAGAAAGGAGACAAATTAAGGCTTCACAGGCAACCTTAACTCTTGCATTTCCTATTTTGTTAACTGCAACACTAACAAAGTTTTCTTAAACATAAAACTTTAAGATATACTTTCTTAGGTAAAACAAACTGTCATGTAGTATCATACTGACATATGCATGGGTCAGGAGCAGCACTCAAGTGTTCCAACTTGGGTTTTAAGTAATATAGACTTGTCATGAGTACAATGTAATACACTACTATTAGTTTTCTCTCATATTTGCTATCTGCTGAGTATGGCGGGAGATAGAGGAACCCTAAGATCCTCTTTCAGGTTGTGAAGAAGAGCATGGCTTTTGAACAGGATAATCTGTTTGGTCCTCCTGAGGAATATATTTTCTTGCTAAATTCTTTCACAGAATCACAGAATCATCCTGGTTTGGATGGCCATTTCCTCTTGTCCTGTCACTACATGCCTTGCAAAAAGTTTGTCTCTATCTTGTAGGCTCCCTTCAGGTACTGGATGGCTGCAATTAGGTCACCTCTAAGACTTTTCCAGGCTGAACAAACATCACAGGAGAGGTGCTCCATCACTCTAATCATCTTGTTGGCCCTCTCTGGACTCTTTCCAACAAGTCCATGTCCTTCCTGTGCTGAGCCCCCAGAGCTGGATGCAGGGTTCCAGGTGAGTCTCACCAGAGCAGAGCAGAGCAGAGGAGCAGAATCCCCTCCCTCCCCTGCTGCCCACGCTGCTTTGGATGCAGCCCAGGACATGTTTGGCTTTCTGGGCTGGGAGTGCCCATGGCAGGGTCTTGTCCAGCCTCTCATTCACCAGCACCCCCAAGCCCTTCTCCCCAGAGCTGCTCTTGATCTGTTCATTCCCCAGCCTGTGTTGACACCAGGGTTGCTCCATCCAGGTGCAGCACTTGTACTTAGTTTTGTTTAACCTCATGAGATTCCCATAGAACTACTCCTCAATCTTGTCACTTCTCTCCCTTTGCAAAGATCCATTCTCCTCAATGAGTTTTTATTCTTTATGCTTCCCTGCATAGGAACTATGCAATTGTAACCTTTTTCACTCAACCTTGACCACATCATATCTCTTTATGGCCTACAATTCTTTTTCCCACTTCCAGTGCCCACAACCTGCTCCCTGACTCTACTTCCATATTCCAATCCCTATTCAACAAATCCTAATCTCTGTTCCAATTTCATTCCTCTTTCAGCTTCTCCTTTCCTTCTTCCTCTGCCACCCCCAAAAATCAAGTAAATTTCTCCTACATTTCATTTGCCTGAAATCAACTCTCCATCGGCAGCATTCCCATCTAACTTTGTCTCTTCTGTATTGAAATTGAGCAAGCTCCTGCTCTGTGCTTCCTGTGCCTACAACAGATCCTCAACACTATAAAAGAAGTTGCCTAAAACCAGGAATTACACTGGAAGTCATGGTGCCCAAATGGACAAGTGCGTGTATGGACAGATGCTCAGGGGAAGCTAGCTGTGAAGCTCTTTAACAGTTTTCTGATGTCTGTGTGAAAGCTACTTATTTTCCAGGTTGATAATACAGTTAAAATCAGGCAGGTTTCCATACTGTTGTGAAGGCTTATCGTTAAAAGAAAGCTCCCTTGCTATCAAGTCTTAAGTAAATTTTAAGGTAGCTAGTATTCGTAATTCAAAAGCTAGGGTAGGGTGGGAGGCATTTTCCATTGCCTGGTTTCTGCAACCACAGTGCTTTGGCACAAATCACAAAGAGTTTAACCACAGACAAACAGCTGTTATGAAAAATTGTAGCCCAAGATTAAAAGCTTGAAGCATCCAAAAAATAGATCTGTTTCTTGCAAGTGACATAGAACTTTTAACTGAGGGTGCCCCCAGCTCATTCTTCATGACAGTATTAATATGCTGGGCATTATCAGCTATCTTTTATGGAGTCTGTCTCTAGAGAAGCCCAAAACCAGACTTTTGGAAGCAGCAGCAGCATCTCACCACCAACCACTAAAAACCTTTAATTGTCCAGATTTCCACTACAATTTATACCTACTTCATATAGTTATTCACAACCTTTCCTTCCTTCCTTCCTTCCTTCCTTCCTCCCTTCCTCCCTTCCTCCCTTCCTCCCTCCCTTCTTCCCTTCCTCCCTTCCTTCCTCCCTTCCTTTCCTTCCTCCTCACCATGATTGTCACAAGAATAATGAATAATCAGTGCCACAATGAGAGGATGTCATGACATGTACATGACATGATGAAATGTCCCTCTCCACCTTACAGATCCAGATGACATTCACTGAAGAGAAGCAAAGAGTTCTTGCCTGTCTCCATATTCTTTCTCTCTTTTGTTTATTTCTTTCAGTAAGAATGAAGAAAAACAAGCAAAAACCTCTTATTGAAACAGAGGTTTGAGGCATCCGGGTATGCATCTGTTTTACACAAAAATAGTCAAGTGAACATTCTAACATGAAGTGCTACATAATACATGAGGGTATTGCAAGCTAAAAGAAGGGAAATTGCATTAACAATTTACTGTTGACTACAGATAGTTTTTACAGTGCAACAAACTCAGCTATTTACTTAGATTTGATGGCACATGACATTTGAACATGTGTAGCCTATTGTTTTAAAGCAGAAGCAACCAAACTTCCCTGACAGAAGAGCTGCACAATAATAACACACTGACAGCACAGAACTACAGCTGGCCCATAGTTAACTACTATCTTTTCTTGATATATTGTTCTGTCTACAGTTGCTAAGTGCTTGTCTGTTCTGTGTATCAGGTTTGAATTTTTTCAATTGCTTTTTTAAAATTCTCGTATTTTCTTCTGTCACAGGCTGGCATCTTGCCATAGGAGGGTGACAAAAGTGTGAAGCATCTTGACAAAACTGTTCATAGAGTTATAAATAGACAAAATAAGTCATGGATATTGATTCATGATTCAACTAGAGTCCATTAACCATTAGATAAAGAATGCTGTTATTCATTTTCATAAAATGTAATAACAAAAATACAGTGCAACAGGTGCCCAATAGGTCATGGTGCAGAAGGTGAACTGGAGAGCCTACAATTCCAGTGTGCCATGATCTACTGGAGCTAGCCCTGGGCTTAGCTTCAAGAAAATATTAAGTTCTGATCCCAGTTCTATCCCTGATCTGCTGCATGACTGACTATGCTATGAACTGCCCCCCTCCCAGTCTGATCTTCTGGATAGAAGGAAAAAGCATTTTTTAGATCTCATATAGATGCCTCTCTTGCATAATTATTTACTTAGTGTTCAAATACTGTGGTAATTGTGCTTGAGTAACTGAAAGCATTACAGGCACTTAAACAACAAAAACATTATGTTGGTAATGAAACCCCATCCTGTTCAAGCAAAATATCAGCTTTCATCTACATATATGCTACACTGAAGGAACAATGCTCTACATTTAAAAGTATAGTACAGTAACAATTTTCTAATAATTTCACAGACCATGACTGTGTCTACGCAATGGCATCATGCCCAGTCACACTCTAAGAATTTTGGTTAGGAAGAAAAAGCTTTTTTTTTTTTAAGGATGTCAATTACTATACAAAAAACCACAGCCATACCTACTGGTATGCTGGGAGAACAAGGGCATAAGTCTGGTTTTGAGGTCATTTCCTTCACTTTCCTGTGTGTGGAACTTTACTGACTTGCATTTATTATGCCTGTTCTGCTCTGTAATCATAGCAGAGTCAGGCCCATAGCTCCTGACCTACCAACATTATGGATTTAGTCACAGCATGAAAACAGAAGGAAAGGCAGCACCAGATACATATAGGGAGATTATAAGGGCATGAGTATCCAAGGTTAACACTGCAAAAATTTTAAAGCTAATTCAGTTCTCATTAGCATGAATTTGTTGGCTATTGTTTCAGTTCTAAATAAAACTAATATGACAGAAACCAGAATAGACTACAGGATCTTTATTTAGAAAGCATGATAAAGAGTATTTTCACGTGGCACAAATGAAAGAGAGAGAATGGATTATGTTAAATTACCTCCACTGGCACGTGCCATTTTCAGAGCTTCAAGAGAAACAGCAGGGGTTATTTCAAGCTGGCAAACAATCACTTTGGCTTTACAGATGACATCAGAAGCCCTCTTCAGGTCTTCAAAATTTAAAAGCAGGTTTGCTCCTGGGACTATGACAATAACATTCTGTCCTAAAGAGAAGATGTTGTGTTTTTTACTTTAACTTTGGCAATAAAGTATGTAAATCAATTCCTTGCACTTTTTACAATATATTTCAGATAATTATTTAAATTACTTTCAAAAACACCCACTAAAATTGTATGCATTGCTGACATTTTTAAATACACAAATATTTCAGAGGATAATCAAAAAGATCAATGTACTAATGAACTAACATTGCACAATAAACACTATATAAATTCCTTTGGGAAAAATCATGTATGGGCATTCCCAAGTCTCATTCTGGTGTCTTCTGTGAACTCTAAAGAAGCACTGAACTAGTCACAGTGGAGACAGTGGATACATGCTGAGAATGATATTTGCATCTTCCTAAAATATTCCACTAGCATTTGGAAGAGAAAGGCATCAATGTGATTACTGAATTCATATGCCAAAAATGGCATAAAAATTTTAATTTTCCCATCAGCTGGGAACAAAAAGTATTTCACACAGCTCAGAAAATGATGCACATTCTTTAGATTTCAGAGAAGCAGGCTTGCACCATTTACCTGAGACATTTTAAGTTAGGGCTCCTAACCATCATGACAACCAGAACCAGCTTGTCACCACAATCCAGAAAGGTGATGGCTGTGTCTAAGAAAAGTTTTATCAGAAGTGAGTGAAGAAGGTGGGCAACAGCTTCTTCTGCTCTTAGAGGTGGCCAGGAGAATGGTTTAAGCAAAGTTGTGCGTGTGGAAGCATGGCAGTGTCTCAAAGCACATCTAAGATCCATTTTATTCTTGTAGTTTGTTTTACAGTTAGGTGAGGTTCATTTATGTAGGTTCCAAATATTCTTTTGTTTTTCTTCAGACACACAAATCACCTTCTTTTATTGTAGCTTCTTTCTTTTTTTAATCTCTGTTACAACACTTAGAGACCTTCAGGCATGGGTGCCTTCAAATTAAAATTTATTATTAATCACTCAGGTATTAACTTCAATAAGTCAGTTGTTCCTTGATTTACAGGCTCAGCCCGCCCCCGCTGAAGATTCCTTTAAGTACTGCCAATCATTAAAGGCTACCAATTCTGTAATAAACTGAATTGCTCTGCAAATAAATATTTATGTTTTTAAATACATTATTTTTGTTGAATGTGACTTCAAAGTCCTTTGACTAAGAATGTGCAAAGCTTCTCTCAGTAAATACATTCCAAAAAGAAAGCAGGACAATGGAAAGAATAATATAGTGATCTCAGAGGGAGGGACCCAAGCTTTCCAAAGCAATTCTGCTGTCAATGGTTTGGTACAGAACAGCTGCATATGAAAAGCAAAACCTCAGCACTTAAAAGCCAACGCCCTGCTTTTCAACAGACAATGATGGGCATCTTGGATAAAAAACAAAAGAAAACAAAACAAAAAAATCTTCTGCAACAAATGAATGTTACCCAAGACACCTGAATTCTGTTGAGGAAATATTCAAAGGCAAATTGTGCCTATTTTGCCAAGCATATATTTTGATAGCTTTAGGGTGCAGCAGTGCAAGCAGTAAAAGACAGGGAATCAGTGGAACAAGAATCTCTTTCATTTCTGCCTGGCCTCTGTGCTTCCTAGAATCTCAGACGCTATTCACATGTCTTGATGCATTATCTTGCTGAACTATTTAGCTGTACTGACATGTATACTATTATCAGACTTTAGAGCTAATGGCCCAAGGCAGTAAGGAGGGCTGTTTGCTTAAACCCATAGTACAAATTCAAGGTAGACCATACTACACTGGATCACAGTCTGAAGATTTTCTACATAAGTACAAAAGGTCAGAGACTTAGAGTCTGCTTTCAAACCTGCCAGGGATATGCAGTACCTACTATGGAACAACAGTCCAGACGGATTAAACCCAAGCTGGAGGGAACTCTCCCCCCCAGTTCTGTTCTTAGCTATATATACCACACTTACTGAATGATAGCAGTCACCACAAACTTGCACCAGGGTGCATGAAGGCAGAATCTGGACCCATGAACTCACAATTAATACAAAATTTTGTATTAACAGCAACCATTTTGTTGAAAGCAATTATTTCTTGCCAGGGAAATCAGATGGAAATTCAGCATCAGGGACAACAGAGTTAAAGACAGATGGCAAAGAGGGGTGAGATTCATCTTGTCCAACATGAAATAATTTTTAAGTTTCAAAAAAATCCTACACACTAGAAAAGTCTAAGAAAGCTAATTCCAAAAATTGTTTTTCTATGCTCCTTCAACAAGGAGAAGAGACAAATATATTCAGAGGTTTTTTTAGTCTTACATATCTTAGATATCTGTTTGAGGAGGAGATAAACTATTGTCCAGAAAAGCGTATGTACCTCTGTTAACCCCGGGTGAAGCCTTAAACTGTAAACCTAACTTCTAAAACTATTCCAGTGAGGTAAAACATTACCCACACGAAGAATGAGAATAATATATTTACTGCATTACTGTTAATTCTAATCTCTTTTCTTGGACTAAAAATATCAGTTTTCATGGGAACATCTATATAACTTTGAGTTTTGCAGACATCAGCTAGAATATTAAGGGCTACATTCACACTTGCTATAAGCTGTAACAGCTAAATGAAATTGATAAGCTTGCACAGGCTTATACCAGATGGGGACTGGATCCAGTCAGGTTGAATGCTGCACACATAAAAACTGTCCTAAGTTGGGCTTCTAAAACTGCTACTGCCAGTTCTAGAAAGATGGATAACTCAAGTCAGTCTGTTTTTTACAAGGGTCATTTTCTACATGATATGCCAGTGGAAAAATCAAACATCAAACCAGTAAACAGCACAGTGCAATAAATACCTTTAAAACTGGATGACAAGCCTAAATACCATCAGTAGTGCTTAGAATTAATCAAAATATCAAACCGTTCAAACAATGCAATTATAACAATAGTTGAAGAGCTTGTGCATAATAATTCTCACAGAAGAAAATTACATTTTTGACCAGAAAAGAATCTTACAAGAAAAACATGGGCTGCCAAATCACATAGTTCATGAATATGAGGGTGGGTTTGGGGTGTGTTACGGTATCATAATTTCTAGGCAACCACTTGATAGAAATATTGAAGAGTCTTGCACACAAAAAATTCAAGTTCATGAAGAAAGTCAATAAGCAGAAAGTCTCAAAAATTCAGGTGGCATTTCTTCATAAACCTGAAGGTGCAAACCAAAGATTTTCCTCTACGGAAAGTATAACACAAACAAGCCAACATATGTATTCTAAGTTTGCCTTGTTTACTTAGCCTTACCTAAATATATATTTTGAATGGTTTTTTACTAGCAGTGCTTTGGTACTGAAGATGCACTCAACTTACAAAATTATGTCTATTCACTGTTCATGAATGATTAATAACTTTACCATAAAGTCAGCACAATGCCTGTCTCAAGTGAGGGTTATCGTGCAGTGTTCTGTGTAGGTGACATCCAAGTCCTAACTTGCAATAATGAAGAGAACTTTAACCATGACTTCCCAAATTCTGTTGTGCCTCCACTGAATTTTTGCTAGAAATATGAATATGAATGTTGTTGGACTTGTTCAAATCTCTAGTCCAGTTAGGCCAGCCTAATGGCATCATCAACTGTAGTTGATAGTCAGTACCAGATATGGAAAAAGTTGCAATAACCTTCAGAAGTAATAATGTAAAAATTATCCACAAAGAGGGTTTTTCCCTCCCTACATATGTGTGCAAAAGTCCAATATACATCATCACTTTATGGAGCTCTTACCATCCAATATCACATTGCTAGCAGAAGGTGTGCTAAGTGACAAAGCTAGTGGCAAGAAGGCAGACTGAAAGGGAAAAAAAACCTTGGGTTCAAAATGGTGTGATGCACCTCGAAGAAAATGTGTTAAGAAAAGCAGCTGGATGTACCAGCTTTTATCCTTAAGAGAGAATGTACAGATTTGAAGGGTACAGGATCCTGGTATACTGAAGCTTGTGTTTAGTAAAATCAAAACTTTCTGAAAAGACAGCAGCATAAAAGAGAACAACTGGAAAGAACACAAGGTCCCAGAAATATTTCTGCACAGATTTCTGAGACCAGCCCAGAGGGAACCTTTGCAGCATCTCTGGGCTGCACATTTTTCAGTGCAGCTCTATAAACTCATTAAACATCTCTCTACCATTCTGCACTAAAGGAGAGATTGAACCTCTCTATCTTTTATTGAAACTATATTATATTGTCCCAGAATATAATCAACTTTGAGTGTATCAAATATGCCTGATATTTTCCAATTTTTAGCACTTTGCCAATTACAATAGTGGGTGAGTTATACTTGTGCAATTCAGTAACCAGTCAAAAATTTCCAAGAAATTCTGCAGCACCAGTTAGACAGACAGGTAACATCAGGGAAGATTTACTTCAGAGCCTCAAGCCTCGTCTGACTCTGATCTCTACAGGTTTCTTTTGCTCTGCCTTCACTCATACATCACACCATCATACACCCTCCACTTGCATATCTCCTACTTCTCCCTGTGATTTTTCTCAGTTGATTTGAGTTGGTATTTTTCCCAAGTATCAGTGCTTGTAAAGAATTGGTAAGAAGGGTAAGTTAGGTGTGTAACAATACAGCAATGAAAACTTGTCAATTTAAAGAGATGATAGCTACGGTTTTTATTTGTCCCTCAACTTAACACAAAACACCCTCACCAACCTCAACTTCAAATGCCTCCCTTTTAGGTATTATTTGAACTAGCAGAAACTACTTTACATCAGCCCATTGAATGCTGTGGTGTTTCAGCTATGCCAGCACAGCCACTGCAGTAAAACATGCATGTGTAGACAAGCCCTTTGAAAACTACTGTAAAGCCTGTTTAGGTCAAATCAGCCAGGTTTCTACAGAAAAAAAAAAAAAAAGAAAATGTCTCTTGCAACAGCAAAGCACATAAGTACTGCTATTTTACTGCAATTTACTCAACTCAGGCGCCAGATGGTTTTTGAGAGAAGTAACAACGAGAACCATTACCAATTCTGTGCATCTGTTTGCTTTAGAGCATAGTTTTGACCAGGTTTGCTCTTCTCCTAGATTTTAAATTAAATTTGAGGCCAGTGCTAACTTAGCATATGATTTTTCAGTTACTCAGATACACAAACTACATGACATTATGCATTATTCATGTCACTATGTGAATCACAACACTGTCATATACCCTTCACACTGACACTAACATGTAACATAGCCCACTGTCAACCTCGTGGTCCCAAACATCCATTTCCCTTTAGTGGCGCTTATAAAGGTTTTACATCCACAAGATTGTTTTGTTCCTTATCCTTCAGAAAAATTCTTTGTCATAAAATTTTAACAGGTCATCCTCCATTCCTTCAAGTTTAGACTGTTTTTATCTTAGCTGGCCATGCATACAAACTGGGAAATTTTAAGACTGGTTCTTATTCAACTAGTCTGTACAGCAAGCCTAGTGCAAGGCATGTACAAAAAAAACAGTGAGACCCAGGAGCGCTACTGGATTCTCACTGTCCCTCCTATTTACAATGGCCATAGTGACTGTAGGCAGGATAAGAAGTGTCAAGAGTTGCTGTGTAATCTGCCTACTGATTCAAACCAAGAAAAGGAGGTCGAAGTTAACAGGCAGGTACCCAGGTTATCCAATGTATTAGTGCTACCTTATTTCTGAATTAGAGCTGTCATACAAGGCTTGGATTAATCTTACTTAGGGAAAACTAAACTCACATCTCCAACTAATTTGCCTAATTTTCCTGAATATTCCTGTGTAGGCTTGCCTTTAGTCACAGTTCCTTCCCAATTTTGCTGCGTGAGTAAATAGTTAGGTTTCCTTTCCCATTTTGAGCTGTAGCCCAATGTACAACCATCAGGTAACATAGAAGCTTGGTAAATTGATGTGTCAGCTAAGCTGTGGTAACTGTTCAAATGAAGCCTCTTAGCAACTCCAGAAGTGAACTAATCTAATCACACTTAATTTGTTCTGTTTGCATAAACATTATCAGTCCTGAGCTCTACTTTTTGATCCAGATACACTTCTTTTAAGGGCTCTCAATAGCTTGAAGAAATAGCTTGAAAAGACATGTAAATGTGGCACTTAGGTAGATGGTATAGTGGGTGACTTGGCAGTGCTGGGTTAATGGTTGGACTCAGTATCTTAAAGGTCTTTTTCAACCTAAATGATTCTATAATGAAAGTGATGGGTAAATTGTACTGGAAAAGGAGTGCTTTAACCTTCTAATACACTGCACGTTCAGGAATGTAAAACTAGATAGATCAGCTGGCTGATTGAAGTATGGCTATCACACTCCTAATTTAAGCATCTGATTCTGCTGCTTTCAGGCACCTAATTCTACATTGCCTGCAATAAACAGAAGCACAATGAAGCGTGAATAAAATCTTGAAAAAAACGAAAAATGTAGAAAAAAAAGTCCACAACTAACAGTGACAAGGCAAAGGTTTCTTTTACGGCTGTAAAGGCAGAACAAAGAGGACAATTCAGAGCAGAAATATGTACCTTCACTGTTCACAATTATTGAAGCAGTTCCAGTAGCAGCATCTGCAGTTTGACCTACAAATGCTAAGAAAAGGAAAAGTTAGAGCATGTACTAGTTCAATACATTACTTTCAACCAATAGCATGTGACGCAGTTTAATTGAATTAAATCTAAAATGAACCCATAACCTCCAGCAATTTAAAAATGCTAATTACTCTTTCATGTGCAACAATGCCAGAGAAGCTAACAACAACAAAAAGTGTTAATTTACACCCACAAAACAGAAACACGAGTCCAACATTCTTTAATTTGGCTACATTAGAGAAAGCATGTTATTTATACAGCCTTCTCAGGCACTCTACTTCTACTTGGAAATATTTCTTTTATCCAATGAAACAATAGAGTCAAGGCTAAAGAAAAACAAAAATACTGAAACAACCCAGCATCTCATTCTGTGTAATTTGCATTTCAGCAGCAATATTAACTAATGCTATGAAGGCAGCGGTGGAGTTATATATTTCCTCCTTGGATTATTATTCAGAGAAATTAAAATGATGCTGGCAGCCCTGTCTGTTAGAAAGATTGTTCCATGTTTACTACTATAAGAAAATGTTTTCAGCTGACAGCAAATTTGTCAAATACCAACCAATGACAGGAAATTGGTAGTAGAAACCAGTAGTACTGTAGCAGAAAACTGACCAAAAAGTTGAGAGTTTCTTTTTACTCCCTCAAAAACTGTATTTGAGAAAAATCTACTATTCCATTTGAATAGTATTCACACACAATCTTGGGACCTTTTGTTTAAGGAGCTCTGGTGTTCTAACATTTTAGAATATGGATTTAATGCTGGGGAAAAGTGGGCTTCTTTCTCAAGATGTGCCTTTGTGGCCAGTTTAACAATCTGCTCCAATATAAAGAAGGTTGAAAAACACCTTACATCATGCTCATCTGGTTTTGCTGAAGTCTTGCAGGTACTTGCCCTGGAGGTACCTTTGTCTAGCTCAGTTACCAGGGTCAGAGCAGGACTTCCCTTGCAATTACAGCTTATTTTCAGGATGAATTCTGTCTGCACACTGGAACTGAAAGCAGAGAATGTGTGTCTTCTGTACTCTCAATGCTCTTGCAGCATGAGCAGCAAGTTGCCCGGTTGAAATGCAGGAAAAGGAACAAGAAATTAATAAAGATCTAATGGTCTGAGCAGCACTGGCAGCTGGTTGGTTGTGGAAGATAAGAAGACAGGGAAAGGGGAAAATTACAAAACAGATTGGAATTGGAAAGAAAACGGGTGTGCTGATATGCGAGGAAACAGAAGAGTAACATAAAGAAGACATACAACAAGGACCCAAGATGGGAGAGCTGGCAGAACTGGCATTACCCCAAGGATTTTCATCCAGTACTCAGTATCCTTATGTACAACAACAGGGATATGCTAGAAAAGCATTAAACTGGGACAAAAAGCCCATGACCAAAATAAGACCATCTTGGGCAAAAAGCTCTGAGCACACTGAATCACCCTTACCTGCAGATCCTGGAATACAAATTAGGATTCTGGATCAACCTCACCAGCAGTATATCTTATTTTTCTCCAGGGCTGATCAATGGAGGAAGTGACAATCAAACATAATTCTGAGATATTTTAAATTCAATCAGCAGTAATTGGGACCTCGGACCTAAACATCCCAAACCTTCAACTGATCTACCTAGGCATCAATGAACTGCAATATGATAGAATTTCTGATTTTTTTCCCTACACTATTCTTTTGTTGCTATAAAGATTATTTAAAAATTCATGTTAAGATTGAAAGATCAATCATTTAAGTCAGAAAACATTAAGGTTCTTTGTCGCATATGCATTTTCATTAAGTGCTGTGCATTATAATTGCTTCATTTACATGATCAAAGGCACAAGATAGGCATGCTTTGGAGATATTCAGAACTATACACTAACAGACACTGTTTTCATGGCATTCTTGCTTGGTTTCTTGCCTAAGTTGAAAGATACACAATGAATAAACCTATTTATACATTTGTGAAATATTTAGATGCTACACTGATAAGCATATTAAAAAGCCCACAAAATACTGATAGTTTTGTCTTTAAGGCAGGATTTGAATAATGCAGTAGATTAAGCTTGTGGCTGCACATTAAACAGAAGAGATAAACAGAATATTGAATTGCCACTTAGTGATTACATCTGTTCATCCTTGTCCACTCCAAAGGAGACAAGGGTTGTGCAGAAAAAAATGTGATCATATAGTTAAGCAGTGCAGAGTAGAGAGGGAATTGGTTTTACAAAGGTGAAAAGATAATAGAATTTTGTGGATGCCTAATTTTCCCTTTTTCTGAAAGCCTTTCAACATTGATTTTTGTGTGTATGTGTGCTAACATCAGCTGCAGTCTCTGAAATGACTGCACGGGTCGGTTCACAAAGCAAAAGTGAAATGTACTGCATTCACCATTGAATTTCCACTCCATCCCTCCTCTGACAACGTGAGGTTGAGAATGAGTAATCAGAATGAATTTTTCAATTTCTCAGCAGGATTATTATCATTAATGCCAGACTAAACAATTACATAACAGCAAGTTATTTTCAGGTGACTTGCACCGATGCAATCATCTGAGGTTTAGAGGCAATAACTACATATTATTTTTAGTGGTACAGCTGATTTCAGAAGTCCCCATATTCTCTCTCATATTCATTCATGCCTGCCAGCTGCATCAAAATAGTTATTCATAGTTCTGAATGGCAAACATACCCAATAAGGTAAAACAATAGTAAATCCTCTACCACCAGTTTTTGAAGTTCAAAAATAATAAAAAATATTTAAAGTAAAATTTTACCTGTAGAAATACCATTCTTCTTCAAATTATCCACATAATCATTGCCAAAGGAATCCTTCCCAACCTATACAAAAGATAAAAGAATGGGTTTTCTTTACAGAAAGGTGAGAGGAAAAATAGACTATCTTTAGACAACCAAATGCTCTACTGTAATTTAAATACAACACTTTCAGTCTTGAAGCGCTTTGCCTTATTAATCAAAAAATAATAAATTAAGAAATAATGGTAAAAATGTATTAATAGTATTAGCAAACAATAAGAACAGTGTTCTGCAGTTTTCTCCTGCTCTATTATAAACAACCATGTTGCCATATTCAAGTTTCATCCTTGTACAATCCCTGTGCTCCTTTGACACTGAAACTTCTGGGCATTTTAAAATCTGGACATATACTGAACATTTCAGCTTTAAATTGAAAGCATTGACATCAATTCTGGTGTTCTTCTTAACTGCAGTTTGTATTTTGAATTTTCTACCTCATTTCCTTGAAAAATATCAAACTGTGTCTATGGGACAGAAAGTGACAATAAACACAGCATTACTAATTTCTGCAATTCTCAGTACTAAATGTATTGTTTAGAAATTCAACATTTTTTGTTTGCATTATCCAGCAACAGCAGACAGAGTTGAATTAGGGAGTCAAACTATGGTCTATTGTTTTTTTAACAGCAACTTAAAAAGCTTGTAATTTCAATTCCATTAATCTTTTTAGCTGAAAACAATTCTGCTTGCTGTTTATTCAAACTAATATAAATTTCTTTTTGTTACATTACACAAGCAGAACAAAGGAGATGAGGTACATGGAGAAAAAAAATAGTTTAATTCGCTTAATATCATGCAAGCATTTAAAGTATATTTATGAAGCCAACAAAGCTTTTGAGTCACCATTCTTAGCCTATCTTCAGCATGCATAGCATGCGTTCCCAATTCCAAGAGTAAGTTGTGTATCTGAGCAGTGTCATAGACTAACCAATGCTACAGGAAGTATTTCTGCAAGAGGGAAAAAAAAAACATCTTTCAGATTAGAAGCCAAATTGAGATCCTGATTATCAGTCTAGAGGAGCCTCAACCAATTATCCATCTTCTCATAAAACAGCACTACATAGCTAATGGTATACTTCAGTTACTAGAAGCACAAGGCAGCTGCCCCTCCTGGTTGTTGTTACAAATTTGTCTATTTATGAGTTCAGTCCCTCAGAAAGCTTGGAGAAGGACTGAGTACCAGCTAGTGATCACAAGAATTGAACACTTTGATTCAGAATTCTAAAATTTAAAGTGTGATAGATGGATGATCCTTCTCCTCATGTATTTGATTGCATAACCACAATTTGAAACTTCCATTTCCTACAACATCTATTTTTTTTCCTAAAGCATTAATAAGGATAGTCCCAGTCTTTCAGCAAAGGACAGCAATTAAGGTCAGAATAGTCTAACCAGATGGAACATTCCTCTAGTACATAGAAAAAAAAGTTCAAACAACCCAGCATTTTCTTGGGTCACTGTGTTATTAATTGTTTGCATATTAGAGTATATTTATACTTCTGACTACTCCCAGTTTGCCAGACAGGGCGGGTTGTCAGAAGCTGCCTCTTCTGACTGCTTTAGGCTGGATGACTGCAGCCATCTGCAATTTAAACCTGAGTTGTGCTCACCTCTGCAGCCTAACAGCTGTGCTCTGGAATACGTTCCATCTGATGGCATCACCTTCACCCTCCCTTGTTACTATGATTCTTCTACAACAAATCTCACAATCTGCTCAGTTAATTCAGCAACAGAATATTTCATAACCCTCTTCCAAAAGCTCAGCTGAAACGCCCTTCCTTCAGCTCTGGATTCTGCATGACTGACAGACAGGCATCCCTTACTTTTCAACTGTCAAAACAGCTGAGAGCAGCCATGGTACTTTTGCTCACAGTAAGACATCTCAGTGCTGGAGGGAAGTCCTCCAAGGGGTGTCCATGGAGGTCGCTTTCCTCTGGAAACTTTTTCCATGTTAGTTCATCAGTATCCAACCCAGTTAATCCCAGTGCATTTGAAGGACTTTATTTTTCCATTCAGGCTTTACCCCCAAGGAAGACAAGAGTATTGGGCATGAGACTCAGTTTAGATTAAAGGCATATTTACTGACCATGTGAAATTATA
Organism: Rhabdornis inornatus; assembly: GCA_013397075.1. NCBI lineage: Eukaryota > Metazoa > Chordata > Aves > Passeriformes > Rhabdornithidae > Rhabdornis > Rhabdornis inornatus. The sequence goes on from VWZS01002827.1 coordinate 189,992, forward strand.
TAACATTGTTTTAAATATTTTCTGCTTTTGCACAGACTCTGCTAGATGGACTACTGGATAAACTGAAAAATAAACATCTTAGTCTGCTGACCACAGAACACTGTTAAGTGCTGAAATATCATTTCTTCTTTCTCGAATTCTTAACAGCGAAAGCCATTCATACAAGCATTACTGTCACATAGTTCGAATATCAGAATAAATGGAATTACATCAGTATTTTTCAGTCTAGGTTTTCCCTGCTTATGATCATGTTTTCCATGTGGAGCTAGGGAGGTGGCTGGCATCGTAGCAACTAGAATTCTAGCAGCTTGAGAATCTAACTCATCTGTACCTGAAAATTACTTACAACAAAAAGCATATACCTCTTGATAATTTTTAATTATTTTATATGTTGGTTTTTTATTTTGAGTGTTTACTCTTTTTTGTCATTAGGGATTTAAACAGGTACTAAAGACAAGCATAAGACAGTAATACAAAAGGAAAAAAGAATTGAATATACCCATCATATTTTGGGCTGCATCTGAGATACAGCTACATTCATACAATGAAGTGAGAATTTAGCTTATAGCACTTTAACTTAAATTTGGCTTATGGATCATTTAAAAAGACTACACAACATGATAATACAACACTTCCTGTTTCTAGGTAGGAGTCAAATGCAGCCATGGCTTAAAGAAAATTTAGTATATGCAATATCAGCAATGTCCAGTGAAGATCATTCCAAATTGTTTGTCAGAAGTAAAGCAGGATCTTTTTCAGCACATACTATGTATTTCAGACCAACATCTTTCCACCATTTTATTCTAGGATGCCTAACAGTTTTTTTTGGGATTGGTCACGACAAAAAGAAAGAAAATAGTTAGGGGACTTTGGAATCTCCCTAGAACACTGTTATTTTTTCAGTGCTGCAACAGTGTTCTTATATGAACCTGAGTAATTAATTTATTTGCTTAGATCTTTTAGTACCCTGAAAGGAATCCTTTACATTTCTCTGTAACTAATCCATCAGTACATTGTTTTACAGGGCAGAGCAAATTGACTGTTACTGTGACACACATCAATAACGCAGAGTAACAGTGGCCACTTGCAGAGACATCCAGGCAGGAAGCAGAACACAGCATTTCCACTACTCAATTTGTAACACTTTTAACAATTTTTACATTAAATCCCACAGCACTCTGTGGCATCTCTAGTCATAACTGTAAGTCATTTTAATACTCTCTCTCTCAAACCCTCACCAAACACTGGCTCTTGTGTTTCAAAGCTCTGAGGTACAAAGAATTCCTTGTCACTTCATCTGAGACACTTATCTCCAGTCTTGTTGAGGACACCCTCTGTTTAAATTACACTGCTACTAAGAGGATGCCACACTCCAATGGAATGTCCCGTTAGTATTAATACTGATTCCATTTCCTGAACTTCAGATTGTAGAAGTAATTTTTGCACCCATATTGGATAAAAACGTTGGGAAATATGACCAAAACAGAAACATGTAACTGAGCACAGAGTATGCGTGTGAGGGGCAATCCAGCTTAAAGAAACACTGAATACTTCAGATTACTTGTTACAGTAAAAATAATTTAATTGTAGAAGCTCATTATTGCCAGATTCTTCTTAGTTTATTAAGCAAGAAATTTTATATCTCATTAACCTATGCAGATGTAAGACTGTTTATGAGACTTCCATAAGATGAAATGGTATTTTGTGAGGCTATAAAGTGAAATTTTTAAAAACTAAATAACAACTTTCAAAATTAAAAAAAAAAAAAAAACAGAAAACACTAACATTTTCTCCAACAAATACACAACAGAAAGAAAGAGAAAACAAGAAAAAGAGAGAGACAGACAGACAGAAAGATGGAAAGGAAGAAAGATGGAAAGGAAGAAAGATGGAAAGACAGACAGACAGACAGAAAGAAAGAGAAGACTAGGTTTTATGGAAATAACAGAAATATGTTTTTGAAAAGTGCTTAAAATTGTAATAGCTACTACATTTTATTATGAATGTGTATGTTTCCATTGCACTGAGCAAAGGCTAGACCCATTAAAAAAATAAAGCAAAATTCACACTTGCAATGGAAAAAAACCCTTTAACATTTAGCAGGAAATGTTAGAAGGGAATTCATTGCCAGTTCATCTTGTACTTGAATCTGATCGTTCTTGAATGCAAAGATGATCAAATATACACAATATGACAGAAGTGCAAACATTGCCAAAAAAAAAAAAAAAACAAACCCACGCTGTAGAACAACTAGTGATAATAACTCACAGAAATGCTTTCAGGTGTAATTTAAATTTATAGCTGACATTGTTTAGTCTAAATATTGAATTGAAAGAACAGTGAGGAAGGCTTCCTTGAGATGTTTCCAGTACTTCTCAAAAAATCCTTGACAGTCAATGATCCAACAAATTTAGCATCCTCCCCAGCTATGGCAAAAAAACCAAAGTATGTCCAGTCAATTTGAAGTTTCATCTACAGTTAACACAGGATGGACAATAAAGACCACAGAGAGAAAAAATTTGATCTTAACCGTAGTAATGATCACTCAAAACTTATAATGTTTAATGACAAAAATCCAAGAAAAGCATTGTAAGAATATAGCATCTGCCAAGTTGAATCAGCCCAATGGTCTGTGAGCAAGTCTTTAGAACTGCAGTAAATCAGATGTTTCAGAAAAGTAGGCAAAAATATCCTATAGCACACAAAAGTGCAAGAATTTGGATATGATCACCTTATCTTAACCTCAAGTAATGAGATAATGATTCAACCCTCAAAGCACTATTACATTCCTTCTCAAATTTGTCACTGGCTTGCCAGTGTCTGATTTTTAATCATATACAAAGTAAATTTCAGAGTGACCATAGCTTCCAGCACCTGAATGCTATCAATGAAGTGCTGATCACTGTAACAGTGGGGAACATAAACAGGAAGGCCTAATCAAGATTTTTCAAATTTTGAACATGTCTAACTCTTTCCAATTCTCTTTTCCATGGTATATCAACCTAAGTTTTGCAATCTTTCTCTACATGCAATTTCTGTCAGATCTGTAGCCAACTAGTCTTTGGTCCTGGCAGTGTTCTTAAACAGCCTCCTCCATGCTTAAATTTATAGCTGAAATAAGAAAAAGAAAAGAGAATTAGAGAGAGATTTTGAAAAGCTAAAAATATACCAAAAGCTTTTTGGTAAGTGACCAAAAGGTTTACTGGAATTTGCATGAACATCCAGTTCAGCTGTAATGGAAGAGCAAGTCAGCGCTTACCTTGCAGATCAGCGAGGTCTTGGCCCCAAGTCGAGCAGACTGGACACACTGATTGGCTCCTTTCCCACCAAAACCAACAAAAAACTTATGTCCAAGGATAGTTTCTCCAGCTTTTGGCAACCGTGTAGTAAGGCTATTCCAATTTAAAACAATATTTATATACATTAGTGACGGAAGATAACAAGCATCTTCAAAGTAAGAGTTACATTGTAATAATCCTAAGTGGCTCAGCAGTCAGCCAATAAGACTGAAAAATATTCGAAAGACCTTTTAGGGCTCTACTCCACACCCCACTAGTTTAAGTTTATTCCTTATATACCACCCAGTAAATCTTCTTGTCCGCTCAAGAGAGGGACTGCATTTCTTTTGTTCATGTTTCCTGTTTCTACAGAAGTTGTACCTGACCCCTGACGGGGATTCCCCAGTGATAACTCAATACAGATAAACCATACATCTATAGGTGTCACTGTTAATTGGGGTTTTTTACTGTAACATTAGGCTCAAGTTTACATATAGTTCACTTAATTTCATTACATCTTCTTAAACTATCCTTAAGTAATTTTTCGTCTGTTGGTGTTCACACCCCTATGAATTGCAATCATTACCAAAACCTGCCTCTCCTCTGCTGTCATGCAGGCACACTGTACATATTTAACATTTTTAAGTTCTTCTCTTACAAATCAAGCTTTACAACTTCTCAGCATTTTGTTTTTTCCTTGAATGCAGTCCAATTACATTTACATCCTTCTGCGGATGGGTGCCCAGAACCAGATGCACTAATACAAGCTGAAAACCATCAGGAGTGTATTCTGGTTTCATTTCCATTTTGGAAAAAAACAAAACAAAACTGCAGTTTTGTTAACCCTACCAGATGCTTTGCTATCTCAAAAGTTGAAAGGAATAAAAGACACCACTGAGACTGTAGGGTAGAATTTCTCAGAATGAAACATTACCTGACTTTTGTCATTTCTATTAAAATACATAACCCAAAAATGCATTTCCAACACTCAGATAACCAAAATTTCTGCCTTTTCAAGCCATGCATTCCAGGTACAAGGCCTAAAAATATAATTTTAAAATGTCTTACGCTACAAACAAGTTCACAATACATGGAAAGGGAAGGCATTCTTCGATGGACTAACAATTTGCTCAGTCAATAACAGTTACCTCAGGCAATCTCCAGAAGTGTGCAGGATAGAAAGGGAGCATGGGGAATGGCAGTCTGCAAGAATGCAGAGGAATCCACCTTAATGATGAAGAGAAAACTTCAGCTCTGTTTGTCAATTTATAACATCATTTTACCAATAAACCTCACAGCAGCTTCAAAATTCAAAAACTGAGTTCTGGGCTCCTCAGGACAAGAGAGCCGTGGAGCCCCTGGAGCGGGTCCAGCCGAGGGTAACAAAGATGATTAAGGGACTGGAGCATCTCATGCATGAGGAAAGGTTGAGGGAGCTGGGCCTGATCAGCCTTGAGAAGGGATGACAGAGAGGGAACCTCATCAAAGTCTATCAGTATCTGAAGGGAGGTGCCAAGAGGATGGAGCCAGGCTCTGCTCAGTGGTGCTGAGCAATAGGGTGGGAGGCAATGGGCAGAAACTGATCCCCAGAAAGCTACACCTGAACACGAGGAAGAACTTTTTCCTGTGGGGGTGACTGAGCCCAGAAAGTCTCCCTTACTGGAGATATTCAAGAACTGCTTGGATGCAATGTGCCATGTGTTCTAGGATGACCCTGCTTGAGCAGGGAGCTTGGAACAGATGATCCACTGTGGTCCCTACCAACTTCAACTATTCTGTGACTCTTTGAAAATTGCCAGCCTTCCAATTCAGAATAAAGCATTAAATATTAGGAGAAATTATTCACCATGGGGGTGGTGAGACACTGGAATAAGTTGCCCAGGGAGGTTGTGGATGCCCCAGCCCTGGCAGTATTTAAGGCCAGGTTGGATAAGGCCTAGATCTGATGGGAAGTGTCCCTGCTCATGGCAGAAGAGGTTGTGACTGGATGATCTTTAATGTTCCTTTCAACCCTGAATATTCTATGATTCTATGCTTCTGCACTAGGTAATCACTACAGATTGTTTATTGAAAGGATATGAGGAATATGTGTATATTACTTTTTGAGCTTATGCTGCACCTATGGATGTTTGCAGAATCTTACAGAACTAATGACAGAGCACAGCCTAATTTACTGAAAATTCTCAGGAAAAAGCAAACATTTTTTTCTCCCTCTAATTTTCAGTTTCTTCAGTCAAAAGGTTTAGGATCATTAGAAAGCCAAGAAAACCTAAAATGAAACTAGCAAAGTCAAACAAGTCCCAAACTCCCAGAAATTAAGATTTTGGCTTTGAAGGAATTGTTACAGGTCTGTGCTTCATCAGTAGTTATAGTTTCCAGAGAGATGCAGGTAGGGATGCAGCCTCACTAACAGACACTCACTAACACTGCAAGCCAGATTTTAGTGTGAGAATAGCATACATAGTCACCAGATTTCTTTTGTGTGGGTGGCCACAGATAAACCCCAGAAGAGTCACACATACACACATACAGCTCATAGCACTCATTTCCAGAGAATCAGAGCCAGGAACACTTTGTTGCGAAATGTTTAAACCATTTTCAATAAAAATACAAGAGATTTTTAAAAAATACACTTATTACCTTATATATATATATATATATATCTGGAAAGGATTGCTAAGCTCCTTATACAGCTAAGTTAAAACCGTTTGCCCACAGCAGCATCCAGGAAATTGTTTCCAACAATGAGTAACTGTATGCTGTCAGGGAGAAAGGTGCAACAATAAGGAGTATAGATAAATAGTAATACATAAACAATATTCCTTAATAGTAACATCTGTAATTTATCACCATTTTCACTGCTGGAAGCCAAAGTAGAGAGGGTTGTGGACCAGAGAATGAAGGCCACAAAACTCAGCCGAGGAAGCTCCTCTTCAGCTACTGCCAGGGTATTGCACATACACATCTAAAATTAGGTGCCATTCAGTAAGGAAGGATGTTCCAATCAGCCTTGGTAATAACAACAAATAGCAACTCTTGTATAGTTCCTTTCATCCACACATCTCCCTACACCTTAAAAAGCAGAACATCATTACTCCTGTTATGCAGGTATGGAACTTAGTCAAGGCATTTTGCCTTTTCATGCCTTGGGTCAGCCAAGAAGCCAGGGGCAAAACCAAAGAGATATCAGCTTAATACACCAGCTCACACTGTTTTCTCATTTAAATTCTGCAGTATGAAAATGGCATCAATTCTCAATTCATTTCTCTTCCTTAGGCTGCTTTTTTCAAAAGATTATAGCTTATTCTAAATAGAATTTGCTTCCACAAAAAGTCAATATATTTTAAGGCAAAGATTATAAATTTTCATGATTTCAGCACACATCTCCTAATAGCACTGCTTAGAGCTCATATTCAAGTTTGTTCAATCATAAATATTGTTGTTTTAACAGTGGCCATACTATGACTTGATTCTTCTCTCTTTTATGTTGGCATCAACATGCAACTCCAGTGGAAGCATCATAATTTCACTGGTGAAAAAGCAGGCTTGGTGAGATGAGAATTTTGGTCTCAGTGTTTCAAGTAGATTGTCATAACAATTGCCTGTGGGAATCAAACAGCTTGTGGAAGACAGGAAAATCACCTTTTCTATTGTTTTGATGGAAAGGTACAAGGCAAACGGCAAAGGATCAAGTGCAAGAGTGATTTATAACTAGTCAATTTTTAAAATAAGCTAAGACAGACCAAGCAAGAACATGCAGCAACTTCCTGTAGCTCTCTACAAACAAACCCTTCATCATATTTCATTTTAGGCATGATAACAAATCATTCCAGATCAATTCTCCACTCCAGAAGCCCATTCTTATTTTCCATATGGAACAAATTCAGAGTACTGATCTATATATGAAGTTTTAACTTTCACTGAAACCAGTATTCCTGAAACTTTTTCTTTTGCTAATATAATGGTATTCTCTCATAATTTAATTCTGCAACTATGCTAACTTTTGATTCACATCAGACAATTTTAATGAGCATTTCAGGCTTCTGTTATGAGCAGACAGTGATGACTAATCTGTATGATTAAGAAACCCTATAAATTCTTGGCTTATTCATGGTGTCACAAAGAATACCCAAAATAGCCTAAAAGTGATGAAACAGCTAATGTTACTCCAAAACTAGGCTAAGTAAGTTAATTAGAAAATATGTCACACGGGCTTTCAGAATTGTTACATAAAATGTTTTGCAAAGCCGTTTACAACTTTTGACGTAATTTGAAAACACTGACCTGAAAAACCCAATAAAAGTTACTATTCAACAGACTCCTCCTTGCTTACAAGACAGATTCTGCTCACCTTTGAGAAGAATGGTGTAAAGGATACTGAGATCTTATGTCTTACAAACAATCAGAAACTGAACTTGAAAACTCCCAATACATTCTAAGTAAAATAAAATTACTGTATGTTTTGCAAATTGTGCATGGTATGACTGAATCATATTTATAGAGGAAAGTTCAGACTGAAGCATCTTGAATTACTTTGGACATTACAAGCAAGGAATATAATCACTCATAATTTCAACAGAGTTTTTACAAAACAGTATTTAAATGTAAAGCACACAGGAATGCTGCCCACATTTGTTTGTGACAAATGAAGAATCTCACATACACTTGTGTTTCAGAGGTTTGGGATGAATAAAGGCACACACATAAGAATTCTACCACTGCACTGACTTCAACCCTCTCTTCCAGTGTGTGCCGCAAGTTTTCTTAGAGGCTAGAGCTGACTAGCATTTGTATTTTAGGACAGACAGACCTTTGGAGGATTGGCATTAAAACCAGAACAGAACCATTTACTACAGCATTAAAGCACTCAATCAAAGGTGAAAGCACCATGTACTGTCATTAACACAACTTTCATGATATTCTGGGTTTTCTCAAAAAGTTCCCCTCTAAGCAGTGACTAGATCATATACAGAGATAGGAAGTGTGAAAAAGGAGAGAGATGTATATTAAGCAGAATTTGCATAAATTAATCCTGAAATTAATCATGGTTTGCTTCTGATTCTTCACACCTAACCACTGTTTGTTCATTGTTTTCAACACATGAAAACTAAAAAGCTGTATTATTAGTGTTGGCTTAAACTGATGTGAAGCCATGCCCTCTTCTCAGCAGCGTTTCCCCACTATTTCTCTAGTACTGCTTTTATTGTTTACAGAGCTTTCTAATTCAAAACATTTTTGTTCAAAGGGTCATTTTCATTCGAATCAGTGAATTCATCCAACTCATTATCCAGCAGCCAAGGTGGGCCTGTGAAGGGAGAAGCAGGAGAGCCTCTGCTGGCAGCAGTACAGCCAGACTGCCCTGAGCCAAAGCTGGAACTTGCACTTGATACTACTTTGTGTTGAAAACACTTAATGCTCTGTTGCTAAGGTTTGCTTAAGCAGTACAGTATACTTAGCTCTTTAGATACATCGAAAAGCAGAGAGTATCCATATATTTCAGAGAATGACATGCATGAGATAGGAAAATAGAAAAGCACATGACTATTTTTCTCTAAAAAAGCCCCAACAATATTCTCATCAGGCAACTCAGAGGGGAAGAGAATTTCTACATTAGATTAAATATCACCAAAAATGCCTAAAATGACTGCCATTTAAATAGTATCAAAAGAAACATTTGGATTTTTTTAATTCCTGAAGAAAGGTGAAGATGATCGCAGTAGGAAAATAGCAGCAGAAATACTTAATTTAAAACTGACTTAATAAAAAGCAATACAATCTAAGCTCTAGAATTTAGCTTTGATTCTGTTCTCTTTGAATCACTGAACAAAACTTGCTTTCTCCACTCCTGGGAATTCCCTAGAATGGGGAAAATCCCAGTGAGATTAGAGTAGGTGTAACTAGCCACTGTCTAGTACATACAATTTACTGGCCTTTCATGATTCTCACAACTGAACAAATACAAAGGAGAGAATAGTTCTTGCCTCTAATATAAGACAACATTGTGGTGAAAAAGTCTCAGACCTCTTTTGGATCTGGCTTAACATTTTGGTTTAGCCTTGGTCTATTTTGTTTAGCTTCATTTTGAAGATTTGAACATGTGCTGTGGGAAAGTATCCATAACACAGAGACAAAAAGACCACACTCTTTTCAAGATCTGATGTTCTTGACTCATTTATGCTTTCACCCCTTTTAATCATCCACTAAAATATCTTATTGGGAGGTAGAAAACTTCCAAGATTTCAAAAGAGATTACCTCAGGAATTTAGTTAACTATACTTTGGTTTAAACATGGGGCAATGTGGTTCTAGGTTTGTAGACTTCCTTCAGACCTTTAATGACTGGAAAAAACCTAAAAATCATAGAAAATCTTTTTTTTTCCCCTTCTATGTTCCTGAACATGACAAGGTTTGCTTTCAAAAAAAACCCAAAACTTTTCAGACAAACACCTTGCCTATTGCTTGGATGTTTGATGGTCTGGGTTCTCTCTGTAGCCCACAGTGATGAACACTCTAGAAGCACTAGCCAAGGTGGTATCAGACACAATAATTGACACTTACAGAGGAGTCCCTCTGCAGCACAGAGAGATGCAAAAGCTTTACACCATCATCCATTCAGAAGGGTTTTTTAAAATCTGTTTGATTTTACATCAAAACACATTTATCACCACAACACAAACAAGTCAATGATAAATTGGTGCAAAGCAGCAGGAATCTTTTCAATGAGTTTTGCCATCAGGGAAAATTTTATGAAACAGAAATATATATAAACAACATATAAATATACAAACTGTTTAGATAAGCACATTAATAGCTATATAGATATATATAAATAGACAAACTGGTTTGTAGATCTCATCACTGAGTGGGTAAACAGCTGAACAACTGTAGAAAATCTCTAGCAAGGGAGAAAATTAAATGAATGGTTGTGACTACACGTAGGAGGGCCACAAGAGTTATATCTTCTTATATGTATAACCACTGCTTCAACTGAAAAAGACTAAAACTTCTAACACATAGGACAAGAACAGTTGTCCACAGCTCTTCAAGAACTTCAGTGAATAATTTTGTTGACCCTTTGCTCAGAATCAGATTTTACCCTCCTAGACATTAAAAGATGAAACAAATAGAAAGGCATCCAGATGAATGCCCTGAAGCATTTATAGTAGTACACCGGACTGCATTTCAGTGAAATTATGGTATTACCAAGACATCTAATTCCTAAATTATGTTACGAATATGAAAACTTCAACACAAAGAAATTGTTTTTTTGACTAATTACCAAAAAGCTTTCTCATGAACAACAAACCTGTAACATTTCCTCACATCACTAGCAGTTAAATCTGGGGAAAAGGTTGAACTCATCAAACAACATCGATGAGTTCTTAATTTGTGGAATATTTAATTCTGAAGATGAAGCTCTAAAGAGATTCAAAAACCCTAATAAATCTATCTTCAGATATTTAAGTCTCAGCAAACATTCCATCATTCTTACCAAACATCTGTTTTGTATTTAAGAAAGATTGTGGAAATTTTCAGAAATGCTACTCTCTAGCTTTATTTGCCTCCCACGTTGTTCTTCATTGATGTCTCTCGATTACATTATTTTTGGAATGGCAGTTACGTAATTATTTTCAATGCAATCTGACAGTAATGTTAGAATAGACTGTCTCTGAAACAGGCTGTGCTCACCCAGAACTGAAGCAGACTGCCTACAGTTCCTGTGCCGAACAAAACATTGTATCATGATGAAATACCAGCGCTAAAGCAGAAAAAAAATACAAAACAAAACAACCTTTGCAACCCAAGCAAAGAGCGATCTTCACATGCCCAAGGACAGATTAAGACAAACAAGACATGTGAACATTAATCTTTTCTATACCTCTTAAAAAAGGATTTATCAGACAGCAGTGAAGAAAATGGAAATAATATGGTTGGTTGGACAGGCCACAGGGTCCTTGTTCTTGTCATAATGATTTTCTATATACTGGTAAATCAACAAAGTAATCTGTACTTCTGCTTTACTATCACACAGAAAACAGGGCACCTACCATACAAAATCTTGCTGTCAGTCTTTTTCAGGTGAAAAATAAAAAGAACCCCCACACACCATTAAGTATTGTCATTTTGCAAACAAGTATATTGTGTTTTATAAACTATAATATTAGAAGCAACATCATGGAATGTGTTTTCACTACAGAGTCATCAAGACAAAGTACAGTGTGGTCCAAGTACTTACAATTTTCTTTAATAGGATGTTGTACTAAAATCTTATAGCCAGGACAGTAATTTTGACAAATAGGGTATTTTTTTATCAAGTTTCTAAGTGCAGTGCTTCCTGCTGAATCCATATGAGTCACAAACGAAAAGTATAATCAAAATAAGACATTGTTTACATACATTTATTCAATGTGTCATAGATAATGAAAGCAATAAATATTTTAAAATATATGCATATTTATTATATGGGAATAGATTAGATTAGAATCTATGAGATTCCAGAACAGAATAGAATAGTTCAGTCAGAAGGAACCTACAACTATCATCAAGTTTAACTGCCCAGCCACTTCAGGATAAATTTTTGGTCAAGTTTTTACTTTGAAACCGTCTTACTGTTGATTCACTGATAAAAAAAAGTGTTCTCTGAAGTTCCATCTAATTATAAAGGCATCAACTAAAATCTGGGATTACAGTAACATCAAGGCTTGTGGGGCAAAGATGAGAATGTGCAGGATGTGGGGACAGTGTGCATGGGCTTCACTGGTCAAGGTTAACTCTGCCGTGGCAGGTAGGAATCCCCTCTAAGTAAATCCTTTTACCTTTTTCACAATTTAAGCTCTCTTGGGAGAGGTAGATCCCTAAATATCAGAAAGAAAAGTGGAATTCTGTATAACCCTGGCTTTTGATACCTACCAATAGACAACTCCTGTGTCTACATTTAAGCACAGAATTTAATGAGCAAAAGGGAATAAAAACTGATGAAAAATCTGCACATTTTTGCTGCCTCTATATGGAGTAATACAAATTCCAGCAAAACCACCAACTACTTTTTTTGAACAGGTCATTTTTCACTTGGTCCTTTCTGGGAAAAAGAAAAATGGAAATTAATTTTTAAAATGATTGAACAATGCTAACAGGATATTCCCAATGAATAATGCTAACAGGATCAGACAATTAGAAGAAGGAATGAATATTCAATCTCACTGCGGCTGAGAACATAAAAAAAGCCAGTCTTCCCACATGAGTACTGAACTTTATCTGCTTATCCTTTATTTTCAGCTCTGACCAATGTTTTTTTCTTTCTGCTGTTTATACTAGCAAGGTTTATGCATTTTGTATAAACAGGGATCTGAAAGAACACCGGAAATATAGCAAGTGATGGATGGAATAAATTAATGAAAGGGAGTTAAGATTCTTTGGACATAAAAGTTATTTTTGAAAGATGAAAGACAGGGAAAGAGCAATACAGAAGAGAAGTACAGTGTAAGAACATGATGTATAAGGACAACAAGAAGAGGTGAAAGCAAATTAGGGGAAATTTCATGGTTCAACAGTGACATGCTATTGATGTCACACAGGAGAAAAAGGAGGAAAAAAGGACTAAATTCAAAAATGGAAAGAAGAAAGAATAAAATACAGAAGAGAGCATACTGATATATTTGGGAACATTTCCACCTTCTTACTTTGTAATTAGTTGTCACAAAGATCAACGTGTTCTACAAAGCTGCACCTACTTTGGCAACATACTAGTGAAAAGTAATTTTGTATTTTCTTCAGGCTCCGAGTATATGATACAAGGATCCTCAAGGGAACCTGGATGTCAGCATCAAATAACTTATTGCAGCTTGATATAGGAGCTAACAACTGGAGCCATATAAAACAAGCAAACAAAACCTTACTGGTAAGCTCCTATGGAAAGAACAGCTCAGACAGCTCCTAGAGGCAACATAATATATATGCATGCCCAGAGTGTTTTTACACAAAATTGTTACCATCGACTCTGAATGATTTTTATTGCTGCTTTTGATTTGTGCCAGCAGCTCTTTACTGTCAGGAGTACTAAAATTCACTCGAAGATATTTATGTCTAGAAATGCATCTAGGAAAATGGTTATTTCCATTAACAGTACATCCAGCAAGTAATTCATTAACAAGACAGAATGGAAAATTAATCTGTGTCTCACAAAGCGGGAGAAAATACAATATTCTCGGTGTTGGATGTTAAAATCTAGTACCTAACACCTGCGTATTGTGATGAATATTTTCAAAGGAGTTCCTTTAGACAACTTTCCATCTGACTGTTGTGAATCTTGCATGTCGGATACCTCCAGACTGAAAAGGCAAGAGATGTTTTATTTTAAATGGTCAAGAACAGTTTCCAGTAATAGTAGGACAATAACCAAAGCATTAAAAATCTGTGGAAATTATATGGAAAAAGTGTTTATTTGGGCCAGAAATTATAGATGCTTTCATAACACAACATAATATTTGGTGTGTATCATGGGATATAGCAGAAGCCCAAGGAATATCCTGAAGTACTGACACTGCTAGTGTCCAGTGTACTGCTGCTTTGCATGCTATTTACTTGAAACTGCTCAGCTGCTAACAACCCTACAAAGAGCAAAAGGCAATAGTTGTGCTCTGCAAAGTGGGATGTTACAATGTGAAGCAATGGCCATATGTTACTGAGATAAAATGACATCTTTTTGTAGCACAAATTAACACAAACTTCTTCTTACCATGATATTGGAGAACTGGTAAATAAGCTTTCATCCCAACATTCTCTTCCCTGATCACAATGATTTTACTTCCTGACTTTTCACTTTCTTCCAACAGAAGTATCAACTCTGGGTTTTCAACAGACAGAAAAAGCTTCAGAAGAAATGCAGAATAATGGGGGAGATGCATGCTCAGGAGGTTGCTGTAAAATCACCTGACGGTATCATCAGTAAATAAGAGCCAGACCTGTTATGGCATTAGTAATTTTAGTCTCCAAAAAATACATACAATAATTTGTCTATCCTTTTTTTCCAGCCTGGTTCCATTTCAGTGAATGACAATGGAAAAAGGAATTTCTTTCTGCTTTAGTCACTCATATGGTAAGAATTTCATGAAGAACCCTTTTACATCTCAGACTTTCTGTGTAACTGGACACATGCAAGTTTGTATGTACTTAGGGCACACCATTTGGACATTTTTTTCCAAATGGTCATACCCAGATGGTTAAAAGAGATATTTTATGAGAGTTTAGTTGTGTTAGGTGGGAAAATAGGCCGAAATGTGCAGAGATGCAGTGTGTTTCTGAAATTAAACTACATTACCAAAAAATTACTATTAATTTTGTCTCATGTCACAACACCTAGACTGACGTCCTTTCTCTACAAACATTCATCTAATGTCTTTTCCCTTTCTTTTCACACACTTTTTGAGGAAAGTCTACTTCCTTGGCTTAAAAATTCTTAAGTATTTGAAGGGCTGAAATAATGATGTTTTGAGTCCACCACTCTCATCTTGCAGCATTAGCAACTGTTCTAACACGGGACTCCACATTTTAAATGGATGAATTTTCTTTTGCCTTTATGGTGTTGAAACTGGCCTCTGCTGTCACTAGCCCATGAGAAAGAATGTACACTCACAGGAAGGTTCAACAAAGAGATTCAGCTACTGATAGCTGGCAAATAGGGTACCCACTAAAAAGATGAAAAGACTGATGATCACATGGTTTTACTTTTGTGGGTAGTGTCTAATAGCTTACTGATCTCCAAAGGTGAAAAATGACATTCTAGTGAGAGCAGAAAATTGTGAATCTTTAAGTAGCTCTGAATAACAAAACTATAAGGAGTGCCACTGGGTTTCAGACAAGTGTTCTTGGCCAGGCAAGAGAACACAAGACGGAGTAGCTGATTTTCTTCTCCCATTAGGAAAATATACCCCAAAAACATATCACCTGCTAGGATCAAAATGTTTCTAGATTCATTTACTCCATTACCCAAGTGAACTCTCTAGAGGATTAAGCAATAGTTTTCCAGCCTCGCATGGACTAAAACTAAAAGCCTGGTAAATACTAGTTTTATCTCACAAACCATAATTTTTAATTGCTAACACACATAGGAAAGGCATAATCCTCCACTGATGATATCATAGTCTATTGCCATGGAAATGACTGCAATACCATAAACACAGGTTTAAGATGACCTCACTTTCATATGAAAGAGGGAAATTTCACTGGGATGTGAATGACATTGGGAATAAACACACAGACACCATACAGTGAAAAACTCTCTTACTAGCCAGTTAAACTACAGAAGATGGAGACAACAACCATACTTGCAGCTGAACAGAAACAAGGTTCTCCTGCCCAAACATAGTTACTGCCTATGAACCTTTGAACAGAGAGCCCTCTGAACTCCTGTCAGGGTTCCCCTTTGTAAGTTCACCACACCACAGAGGAGTCAAATCCCTGCCCTGACAGGCGTACAGTTTAACCACAAGAACATGAACAAAGCATGGTTATGAGAACCCAGTGAAGGATCTCAGAGCAACATTGTAGCTGGAATGCTTCCTAGAATGAGTAAGTATTTCAGAAGTGGGAGGAAGAGAACTCCACAGTCTCTTGAAGCACACAAAATAACATGAAGTCAGACGCAAATGCAGAAGTACAATCTCAGTGTGGCAAGTGCTAAGCATTTTGGCATCGGCTCAGGAAAATACATATATTTAACCTTCAGCTCTGAAGTACTCTAAGAGGCGTCAAACAACTCAAGGATTGGAAGCTGAAATTTGTGTCTAAGCTTTGTGTTGCCATGAGCTGGGAACGTTGAGTACTGTGCCGGACCCCAAGTTGAGAAGAGAAAAGAAACTTGAACTGAGAAAAGGGAGTGGAGAAATGTACAAGGTGATAATGATCTCACTTAAGAAGAACCTTTTATCTTGAAGGATCTGAAAGCAATTTACAAACTTAAGCAGACCAGACACTGCAGCTGGTAGGAACCGAAGCAGACAGCTGGAAACTCATTTATGGGAAGGAGGAGGTAACAGAGGACCCACTCGGTGCCATATCTTCCAAAATACTGCTGCTGGGAGAAGACAGCAGGACTAGAACAGAGCCTTTCCCTGAATTTTGTCAGGCAGCCATGAGAGAAAATTGCAGAAAGCAAGAAGATAGGCAGAGCTGACAGAAAGAGATGCAGAAAAGCAAGGGGCCTTTGGACAACTGGGCACCTGTCACTGTTAGGACTGTAGTTTCCCTGCTTTTTATCTCAACTTCAACTCTTTAGGTAGACTCTTCACACTTTCTGCAGTAAAACCGTTGGTCATTCCTATAATTTTTGCCTCTTTTAATACCTTACTCCAATTCTCTTTACTTATTCCTATCCTTTTACAAAGCAAACTGCCATTCTTCCTATACTCAAATTGCAAAGTGTTTTCCCAATGCATAGTAGGGCAAATAGTGCTGTTCTTGGTGACTGGGATTCATGTAGTACAGGCTTGACTGTAGTACCACAGTATTCTTTAGCTCAAAAGCACTACTAAATACATACTATTAAAACTTAACTAGATAAACGAGTCTAAAAAACAAGAGGCATATTAGTTATTGCTGAAATGGAATTGTCTCTGAAAGTAAAAGCAGTGCCTAATTACAGTACACAGTAGTGTAGGACACCAAATGAAGACACCAACTGAAAGGGCAGGGACATTGCAATTAAATAGAATTCAGAAAGCAACACTTTTGTTGCATTTAACTTAAAAGACATTGTGTGACCACTTTCACATTCATATTTCCCAAGACTTTTAAAACTTCCACATTTCCATTTAGGAAGGGGAGGAAAAAACCCATTTTCATGGATACAAGCCAAAGACAAGGGCCGAGCAGGTGTTCTAGCACCACCAGTCCCTCTCAGAGAGGGCCCACAGCATCCTCTGTGGCACAAACAACAGTTTCTTTCAGAAGGTGCCATCTGGGATCAATGGCGCACTGTCTCTTGCTTGGGGTTCATAACCTTAGTTGCAAATGCAGCTCTTGTAATGAGTTTTAAAAAGTCCCTGGTGGCCTTGCCCCAGTTATTTTGTTTTAATTTAAGAAGCACCCAAGCAGACATTTTCCCTCCTTTTTCCCTCTTCAATATTTTGTAATTTTTTGTTAGAGGAACTTTGTTGGAAGCTTTTCAAGTCTGGAGTATAACACCAAATACCTTTAACATGCTGGAATATTAAACTGTGTCTCACCCCAAAATAAATTATCACTCAGATTTTGCTGGAAAACAACAATTTAATTTCAGTTTGCAGCAGTGAAAAGCTTTTCTTGATATGAATGAGCTTGGATCAGGCCCCATAACACCAGTGTTTGGGCCAGTAGAGATACTCAAAAGCTGTATGTGCACAGAAGACAATTTTCTTACTGAGTGCCGTTACTGAAGATTTAATCAACTTGATTTTTATCCCATTTTTCTTTTTGGGCCCCCAAGACACAGCTTTCTTCCTGCCACACAACAGAAGGCAAACAGGAGTTTCTCTAAACATTTAGGAGTTTCTCTAAACATTTAGGTTCTCTAAAATCAGAGCAGAACAACAAAATGCTGAGCCTGTACATTCTGCATTTAAAATGCACCCAAACTTTTCTAGGTCAGAGAAGAATACAAGGGGCAGACAGCACTGGGTCTGAAATCAAGCCCAGATTTTTCAGTATTACATAAATGAAACAATTCACAGATGACACATTCTCTCATGCCTTGATGTCTTTCACTGGATGCAAAGATTAATTTCCTCAACTGGACTAAGCTTGTATTCCTTCACAGTTGTGCTTTCCCATGCTGCTGGCAATGGCAGATTGACTAGAACGAGGAGTGGCTGCTGCAGGGAAAGCATTACAGATAAAAACAAAAACACAAATGAAATGGATCTGAGGGATTCTAGAACACTTCACTACTAGGAGAAGCTGAAGAGGAAAAAAATATCAAAACGAGGGAAAAACATTAAAAGTTGGTGACATGCATGAGAAATGGTGGAAACAAGAACGTGTATGAGATCTGGAAACAAAGCAAAGAAGAAAATGAAGTCATATGCAAGATTTCCTCTGATCACTCAAAAGAAATGTAAGAAAATTCCTTTTTCGCATTCCCACAAAAAAAAATCTGCAATTATTGTTCCAAATACTGCACTTCTGAAAAAGAAAGTAGACACAGTTTTGGACCATGGACATTTCCAATGTGCCAATGAGCCATCTACTTCAGCACTTCACCACTAGAGACTTAAGACACAGACTCTCACTAACGAGATACCTTTGCCATTTGGCCCAAGCAGAGGTTGTGCTCCGTTAGCAAAGAGGATTTGATGTGTTTGGGGTGTTCATACCAACGTGCATTTGTCACTGCTGTCCAGCTGCAGATCAGCAGCACACTACTCTGTATGGAGCTCAGTGCTTTCTCTGCCTTGTCCTTCTGTCTTGCTGAATGCTTACAGTTAATCAGTTTAGTACTTGCAGTAATTATTAACAGTGGTTGTTACAACAAGGGGCTGGAAGCAGAGCTTTTAGTTCTACTCCCTAAAGGGACTGAAGAAACGTGATGAAAGAGGTCCACAGAAAACTAAGCCCTGAAATTCTGAACGTTGTAAAAAAATGCAGTTTTCCATTATTTGGACTGTGGTGTCATTCTCTTGAGTTAAACTGAAAGACTGTTGTTGTTGTGACTATCCAAAGACTGTTTTTCCATCTTACATTTTGTTCTATGCTTCTGCTGTTTTCAATTGCCATGCCAAAGTTTCTCCTGTTTATTCTAATTGTTTTAGTGTGTCTGACTCTCATTGGTTTATATGTTTAGTCTTGTCCTGATTTAATATGAATTAAAATGCCAATGCCACGACCAGTCTGCAAATATGAGTCAGAAGGGAATCTATTTAAATAATACTGTGGATGGTACCCATCTGGTTTGTTATCTAGATCATATAGAAAAATGCTGGTTTTGTTTTCTACTACTATTGCCTGCTATTGCCAATGAAGTGTTGATTGTGATTGTGACCACAAATATATTTTGCTCCTAGTCCTATTAAGCCAAAAGAGTGTGGTTTACTGCATGTATGTACGTGAGGCTGTTTTGATCATATGAAGTTCACTTTAGAAAACCCACATTCTGCCACTGCAGCGCTACAGGACAATGAGAAGAGAATTTCCAATGAGAACAGTGTTCTAAAAGCAAACCACTGGGGCCCTTCCTTTCAGATGAATTTTAAGACACACTATCCTTTCTTCTGAATTTGATTATTTCCCAGAATTATATCTAAGTATCTGTCTTCAACCAAAGGCCTCTGTCCTTTTCTGTCTCGGTCATCACATAAGATTCAGCACATTTCAAACTGTACATTTCCATTTCACACAGAGGTTACACTTCTTTAAAGCATTAATTTACTGTATTGAGTAAAAACATTATGTGCTAATTTCTCTTCATGGTGAATCTGGCTACCATATGTCCAGTGGTGGCTTGGAGCTTTTTGGTACCTTGCCTCTTCCTTGCCTCTTGGGAATTCTTAACATTAAAGTCTGCCACTACCATTGCAAGTCTGACCTTGAGCTTCTAGCTCTCCAGACAGAGGGCCAAGGTTGCATCCTAAAGGGCCAACAGAGTATTTTACCAGTTCAAGTTACAACACAGCATTGTCTAGTTCTGGCAGAGTCTCAATCAATATTATTATTTTCTAAGACAGGCTTTAGTGTGTAGTGGTGAATATGCCCATTAAACATAATGCATACAAAAATGTGTCTGGCTTCCTCTGTGTAACTCTCAAAAATTTATTCAGGCTCCTCCAAATGGGTGATAGGCATTTAACATGATCACTCTTGTCCATGTCTTTTATAAACTGAAACATCAGTACAAATGACAAACTCACAAAACCTCAAGGCTCCTCCATTCCAGCTGAAATGAACCCTAGCTTTAGATCCAGAAGATGCGGCCCACTCTAAATCCCATATACAAAGACAGTCACAAATTATGCTCCTGGAACCTAATCCTAACCCTAATCTGACAGTTTTTATATTTCATAAAGCTTGTTTATAGCTTCCTGTTCCACCTAGGCACAATCAAGCCTACTGCTTAGTACTTTCCAATGATTTTACCCAGATTTTCCTAACCCAGGGTACATTTAAACAATGTCTGCATAGGTACTGCATGGAAATTTTGATCAGATTAAACTCTTGCCAGCTAAATTTAAACACACTGTTCTTATTTTATTAAGTGCCCGAAGTTCTTTGCTAGTAACAGAAAGAAGAATCTGCTTCAATTGAAGTAGATTAGCTTATCACTTACAAAAAGCTCTTCACTGCTCCTTAAAGAAGAGGCTAATAATGGTGAGTCAGATATGTGATAGCATTTGTACACTTTACGAAACCCTCTTAGCTGATTGAAAAGTGAAACGACTTTTCTTCAGCCACTTAATCTCAGTGTAACAGCATCTGTCACTCCAGCCCATGGTATAAACTCCGCAGCAAAAAAAAAAAAAAATAATAATAAGTATGGAGTTTTCTTGTTTGTTTGTTTAAGTGGCAAGAAGAGCCCAAAGCTGCAGCTGCAAGCAGTGCTTAAACCAGCACACAGTTTTTTGATTACTTTTCCCCCCACATTTTAGACGGACAGGAAAAGGAATGTCTTGAGGTTAGAGCACCAAGTTTTACATTTCAGTGCAACGTCATAAGCATCTGAGAGCTCATTCACACGTAACATCAAGATCAGTTCCACAGTTCTTACTCTAATCACAAGACAACTATTCTCCTTGGAAAACTGCCAATGTGTTCTGCAAATTACACAGAGCATTAAATCTTTCTGACACAGGTTCTGTGATTATTTAAGAGGCTTCATCATTTCTGCAACACAAGTCTATGCTTAAGCAGTATTCACTCCTCATCATGTTCCTCTAATCACATATTCTGCACTTTCTTGACCCACAGGCTTTGGTGTAATTGTCTGTTAGAGGACATTTTTTTACTTGCAGAATTCCTAGCAGGACAAGCTGATGCAGTCCAGATACATACACTTTAAACCCTATTTTAACCAAGTCTGCATATAGAGTATGGAGATGTGTTTAAAATAGGGCAAATCAAAGACCGATTTGCAAGTTTACTGGGATTGACAAGGCCAGCCAGTTCAGGTTAGAATTTGCATCGTGAATTCTTGCAATTTTGCTTGAATTCTCCTGTTATTTAGTATTGACTACAAAGCCCAGACTACTGGAACCAAGAGCTTTCATGAACTTCTGTACCTCACTTTTTCAGAGAAGTTTCCAAACCTTACCGACGAACAAAAAAACAAAAAAAAAAAAAAAAAAAAAAAAAAAAAAAAAAAAAAAAAAAAAAGACAATGAGACCCAAGTATTTAATTTGAAAAGCAAAATGCTCAGAAAATGAATAAAGATAAATTAAGATATTAATTTTTAAAACTTTTAAAAGAATTTAAAAAACAGCTTTGGGGTGCAGAGCTGATAATTTTTTGAGGGCTTCCTATATGCATTTCTCGGTATGTTTGGATTTGAATACCTTGGGAGGCCCTCCCTCTCCTCTCCTTTCCCTTAACCTCATTTCAAAGTGTCACACGAAATGTTGTATACAAGTAATCAACTTGCAACCTACTGATTCATAGAGCTAACTTTGGTTTCTTCGCAATATTAACCTTTCTCGGTTTTTCAGTGGAGACAAGTGTGCTTTGAACTGAAAACGTGTTACGGCTGACCAGCTTTATTTACTTCCATAAAGTCGTTTCAGAATCCTTTGCAGATAACGAGTATCAGAGCTCCAGGTTTCCCGTGCGGGTGCCTACGAAAAGCTGCTTCCCGGGCCAAAGCCAACACCGACCCACCCGGCACAGCTGAAAACACAAACCCAAGCCTCTCCTCTCTCCAGAGTCACAGACAGATGATCAAAGCTCCGGCACGCAACACGTTCAAACCTCTCCCTGTTCCCACACTTTTCTTTCAAAGTACTGTTTGCAGCTGACATCACCCGGGCGCAGCCGCCCCCCTTCAGAGTCTCAGAATCCCAGAATGGGTCAGGTTGGAACCGACCACTGTGGGTCACCTGCTCCAACCTCCCTGCTCAAGCAGGGTCATCCCAGGGCACGTGGCACAGGATTGCATCCAGACCGTTCCTGAACGTCTCCAGTGATGGAGACTCCATGACCCGTCTGGGCAACCTGTGGCTGTGCTCAGTCCTTTCCTCTGCCGCAGCCGCGGTTCTCTCTGGCCGGAGCCGAGCGCTCCGCCCGCCGCACCTGGCGCCGACCCCGCTTCTGCCATCCCGGCCTACGGAGAGACGTGACACCCGCTTGGCTCGGCCCGGGGCGCATCCTGGCCCGGCCTGGCCTGGCCCGGCGTACCTGCGCTGTTCCCCGGGCACCGTGACGCCCTGCGCTCTCATGACCTCAGGGTCGCTCCGCCCAGTGCGAGCAGAAAACCGCCACCCAGTACTAACCTGACCAGGTCGGTCATACAGGATCCCACCACCACAACCTCCGCGGCCATGGCGCCGGGGCGGCCCTTGGACCCTGACCCTGACCCGCCCCGGGCCCCGCCGCGGCTTCTTGTGTTGCCATGGGCGACGGGCTGCCCGCGGGGACCTTCGCCCGGCAGGGCTGTCCCTGCCGAACGCCTGCTGCCACGACCGCTCCCTTCCCCTCTGCCCCGCGCCTCTCTGGCCGCGACCGAACCGCCTCCCCACGCCCTGCGCGGCGGTACGTCCCGCGCAGGCACTTGCGGCGGACGCCAATATTGGGCCGGTGAAGACCCCTCCGGCCCGGGTGGGAGCGGCAGCGGCGGCGGCGGCGCGGGGGGAGCGGAGGCGCGCACGGTGCGCGGCGGGGCGGGGGCGCGCACGCCGTTGCCAAGCGGCGAGTTCCGGCCGCCGTAGGTAATGGCGGGGCCGGGACGGGTGGGATGGGGCGAACGAGCCGGGCAGGGAGAGCGGGAGGGAGCGAGCAATGCCACGGCCCTTCCCGGGACAGCGGCTGGCGGAAGGGGACCCAGCGCCGGGAGGCTCTGGCCCGGAGCAGGCGTAGGCCGGTGTTAGCACCGCCGCTGGGGCGGGGCGGGGCGGGCGCAGCGCCGCGGGTGGCGGCACCAGCTGGGGAGGCAGTGGGGCTTGGTCGGGGTCAGCCCGGAGCGGGAGTGGATGGACGGAAAGTTCCCCTGAACCTGGGGAAGAGCTTCTTTGCTTTGTGGGTGACCGAGCACTGGAGCACATTGTCCAGAGAGATGTGGAGTCTCCATCACTGGAGATACTCAAGAACTGCCTGGACACAGCTGTGTGCCTTGTGCTTTAGAATGACCCTGCTTGAGCAGGGGGGTTGGTCCAAGTGACCCGCTGTGGTCCTTTCCAGCCTTACACATTCTGGGATTCGGAGCGTTCTTCCGTGCCAGGGCTTAGGTAACTTCGGCGTTTACGCGGGGCTCCGCAGATCCACATTGCTGATCGCATTCCATGGATGTGTTCGGGCACGGCTGCAGGAGGCGGCGGTCGTGGGTCCCCTCCTTTCCCCGCTCGCGCCCAGACACAAGTTCCTGCCACCCGCCCCCAAAGTGAAAACCACACAACCAGCTTGCCGACGGCCACTCCGAGAGGTTTAGGAGAGGTCCTGTCACGTTTCCAGGTCTCCATCACTATATTCACCTTTTCCTTTTTAAATCTAATCGTAATCCCCGTTATGGTACAGCCGGTGGTGGAAGGACAGAGTATCTTGCATCCCGACTCTCTCCAGTGCCCAAAGCAGTGCCCAGGACTTCATGGTTACTGTGAAGCCTATGTAACATTAGCCCTAAGTCACAGTGATAGCCAGCTGAATCTAAGGGGATTCAACTATTAGTTTGTTTGCTTCTTTCAAAGGTTTTGGGAGGGAAACAGTCCAGTGAATTTTGTTATTCTTAATTCCCCTGAGTTTGTTTGTGTTCAGTTTCCAGTAGTGTGGGAAACTTAAGCTGAGGAAAAAAAAAATGTATATGGCAACTGAAACTTACCAGGAAACTGGTGCAAATTGTGTTTTAGTTTGTAAAGCCCTTTGTTTACAAAATAAATCAGTGAGTTTACTTGATAGCAACCCTTTAAGTATTGTGTATCTGTCTTGTTAAATAGAAGATATTGTGATTTTTAAAACTGACGCAATAAAATACGGAAAAATGCCTAACAGTCATTTAAATCTTGTTTTGACAATATCTTCAAAATTTATTAACTAAAAGATAAGGAATATCATTTTAAGGTTCATTTTGGAAGGTGCCTCTGTTCCGCTGTGATCACCAGCTGTATCATGTCTCACAACTTCACCCTCATAACACAGTCCTCTTAAAATGTATCAATATCACAACCAATTCTGCAATCTTCACCTGTAACTTCAGGATTGCAAGGATAGCTTGTTTTTTGGCATGTTCTTGTGGTTGAAGAAATTCTTAAGTTCATCAGTCCAGCTGCCCACTGCTTGGAATTACTCTTCCCTGCAGCAGGGCTGGCAGACTGAAGTATGTGTCCTGTTGAAACCACTCTTGCGCAAAGTATTTTAGCTTAAACTAATTTTTATTAGTGGGTTCAATCCAAGCCATTGGACTTTGCATTGAAATTTGTCAAGTATGGACTTGTGTTCTCTAAGTCCCTCTGGGGAAGTATGAAGGTGAGCAGGCAGAATTTTTTCGTAGAAAAGTAGCAAACTGGAGGTAGTATCTTAAATTGCTGTAGGTGTTTGCTAAACAAACTTAAGTTGTTCCACTGTCAATTAGACAAATGATACATGAGAACACATTATGTGTCAGGGCATGGATACTTAGTCTTCAGCTTCTACACTGCCATAAAATGTAGGAGCCAGTGTATTAAAGATAATTACTGTTTTTAGGAAGTTTTACTTTATTAGTCTTTCTGTTTGCCTTAAAGTGCCTGGCCTTTGCTTTATTAAGATACGTTCTGAATATCTAGGACAAACACTCTTGAGCGTTGCTTCCTGCTATTCCAGTGTGAATGGCTTTCATGAGAACAGAATGTGAAATTTAATGTTGCTCCCAGTTACAGAGATTTAGTAGATTCTGTAGAATATCCATTAGTTACTAATTAATGCTTGTAAACTGAGTGTGAGAAACAACAGAAAATTGCAATTATTGCCATGAGTTGTTCACACTCTTGTTATAGAACACTTACTAATACAGCAGTCCATATGCAGCATTTTAAAGAAAGTGAATGCAGTGTGTATTAGTGTTTTTCAATTAAATGGTTATTTTTAAAAATATTTTTTAATGATCAGGGGTTATGTATGAGCTCTTCTGTCCCGCTTAACAGTGGCAAGTTCGTGTTATCTTCAGTCATTTACAGCCTTGTTTTCCAAAATTAACTAACTTACTAAGTTCAGTTAATTTTCATATGAAGCTCTGTGCCTTAGAATGTGATCAAATATATTAACGTTTTAATAGGTTGGTTATCCTTCTTTTCTCCCACTTCTCCTACCATAGTCTGCTGTTTTCCATGTACTCTAGTCTTTTCCTGGTTCAATGACTTAAAATGTGTCTATGCTCAGTTTCTGCATTTCACCTAGAAAGCAACATGTTCCTAAAGTGTGCTAAATTAATGGCCTGACTGATTTAGATTAAGGTCATGCAATTTCAAGCCCTTCTGAACAAGCTGTGCTTAAAATGTGTGTACATCAGCTTCCCAATCTGTTATGTGAAGGGAGATTAAGATGCATTTCAAAGAGTGTGGTGATACCACTGAAAGAGAAGCAGTGTTAGCTTTTAAAAGGCATCATGAAGTCCTATAAATTGCTACCTAATGAAGTAGTATAAAAGTAATACTGATTATAGGCCAACTAGTGCTGCTAGAAATTGCAGGTGAGAATACAGAGAGGTATCAAACCCCTGGGCCCATTGCAGTTATTGTAAGTTTCACTGGTTACAGGGGAAGCTGAACAAGCGTGACTTGTCAATTACAGACTGGCTGGGAGTGCCCACAAGAAGGGCTAGGCTGTGAATGTCAGAGTGGCCCTCAATTTTATGTCTCTTTCTCAGAAGGTTAGGGCTTTAATTAAAGGTGCCTAGGACATAATTCTGGCTTTATGTTGATACTGAATAAACAGGCTTCATTGAATGTTGCAGAGGTGGGAAGAAAAAAACCTACCTGTGTTTATTTTTTCTCTATAAACCTGCACACGCTTCAGTTACTCTACACTCCTGATCTTTTGTGTGCTTAGCTTTTTTTCTGTTGTTGTTTGCAGAGTACATGTGAATCTCCATCAGATAAGTAGGATATTTTTAAATTTTGTTTTCTACCTTTGCAGCTCAAGACTAAAGGAAGGAGGAACATAATAAAATGTCACCTGAAGTGGCCTTGAACAGAATTTCTCCGGCACTTTCGCCCTTCATTTCCAGTGTGGTCAGAAATGGAAAAGTAGGACTAGATGCTACTAATTGTTTACGGATTACAGACTTGAAGTCTGGGTGAGTTCCTCATCCAAAAAGAACACCCAACCCATCACAGTTAAGATGTCTTTTCAGAACTGAGTTTTATTAGGTTCATGTGTTTAAGCATTTTGGACACAGCTGGAGTTGACATACTAGCTGACATACTAGCTACATTATTTTTTGTCTTGCTACCATTTTGTCATTTGGAAGACTAAATTTGTCATATTTTTGGCAATAATAATTTTGTTAAGACGCTCTCATCGCTGCCACTTGATAGTGCTGGTTTTCAGCAGTGAGATAGTTACAAACACTCTTTTCTGTTGTTTATCACTTGCTTACTCAATCCTCTATGTAAACCAAAAATTGAAAGACAAATTTGTGTGACCTTACCTGTAGTCATGAATTTGCCAAGCCAGAAGAAAAAGTAACTTTTCCTTTATCTGGCCTCCCTCAAGTTCAGTACATCGAGTGACTGTAGGGGCCAAGTGTATGGAATAAGGCAAGCTGTTCCTTTTATTTTTAATTCTAGAAGCGTTCAAATGAGTTTTCAGGTAGTAATAGAATTTTGGGATTTGCATATACAAATAGACTTTGGTGTATAACCTTTGTGAATAATACATGAGGAAAGTGAGACGTTTAGATGACACATGTCAGAAATTACTTTATTCTTTTAGAGTTGGGTATCTAACAGCATCTTTTTTATTTAGGTTGTGGGGTTTTTTTTTGATACAGGAGCTCAGAGACTGAAATTACTTTTGCTTTAGATATACAAATCATCTTGTTTGTACAAACTACTGCTTTGTGTATCGTTTTGAATGATAACATAATAAAAATAAAAAAAGATGTTCAGAACCACCACAAATCACTGTTGTTTAAAATACAGTTCTGCTGAAAACTTTGTTTAATGTGCTTCTGAAGGCTGTTTTATTATGGTTTCATTAAATACTTTGGAGGTGCTTTTCTGGTTGTAACAATGCCTTTTCAGGAAGGAGATTTGCATTCTAGGGTTAGTTTGAAAGGAACCATTCCCTCCCTGTGAGGTGCTGGGACAGAGTACAGATTTACGTGGAGGTCTAAGAAGCCATGACTTTGCTATTAGTGTTGACTGGCTTGACATTTAGGCTTGCAAATTACATAAGACAGGCTGAGCAGTTCTGCATCTGCTGCTGTCATTTCATGCTAGATCTTGCTTCCCCTTGAACTAGTCTTCTAGGAAAGCTGTGATGAGAGCTCTTATATTTTTCTAATTGAAATATAAGAGAAAGAAAAGAAATACAAGAACAGTAGAGAGAAAACACAGCTGTTTGTTGGGAGGTAGGTAAGGGGTTTGCTCTCTACCCACTGAATGCTTATGCTGCCTGCCTTTAAAGTAAGAGATTAAAATAACAAAAAGCAGTGTTTTCTAGCTGACTCTTTTAACGGATATTTTTAATAGGTGTCTAAGGATTTTGGCCACTGATCCTGCCACGAAGATCTTGTTGCTTTGTTAAAACCTGCATGTTTTCCAGGAGTTTATTCTTTAAAAGCTGCCAGCAGCTGCACCTGTCACTCAAACCCTATGATTCAAATTGTATACTACCTCTGATAACGTGGAGTTTACACACAAGTACAGCACCTGACAGAGGTTGTCTCAGAGCTTGTTTGAAGACACTGGCCCACCTAAATGCTCATGTTAGAAATACTTTTTCCCTTGTTCTGGAACATAAGCATAAACCTCATTCTTTATATTGAGTGTTTGTTTTGTTTTGAGGTTGTTAGGAGATGGAGTCAGGATAATCAAGATTCTTCATTTATTTCCGAATTATTTTGAAGGTTTTCTTTCTTTGGTACAACTACTTTCATAAAACCATTTCTGTAAATGGAATTAGTTAACAATTGCTTGAAATTTTTTTGAAATATAAATTTCCTACATGTTTTTTTAGGAAATATTTTTGTTTGTTACAAATAAATTGTTGGTTATTTATGACAGGAAATTTTGAATTTATGTGTCGATGTGGAAATACAAAATTCTTGTGATTTAGTGCTTTATGCTGTCGCTGAACTGGTAAAGAGTGCAAAATTACATACAATGGATGAATCACAGTATTACAGAGATGTCCCTTCTATAACTCAGGATCTAGTTCAATGGTCTTAAACTTTGATACAGGAGTTCTTTGGAACTCTACAGATTGTTTCTCAGAGTCTCATGTCTGCTGATAAATAACAAAATCCCCAGCCCCTGGCCTTGTTAGTAGATTTAAATTTGTTGCTGCGTACTGATTGTAGAGGAAAACTTTGTGGGGCTTTGAGAGTTCAAAAATGAATTGAAGGCCATTGGCCTCTCCTGCCCTGTCCTCACATCAGGAGATGATCCAAACCCCTGTATACTTTCATTTTCATTACACTTTTTTAAAAGGAAGCAAAATAATGCAGACAAAATAATCAGAAGAGGCAAACGTAGGTGATATCAACATGAAGAAACAGAACTGTGAGGCCATTGAGGTTGGAATAAATGGGAAGAAAATGAGAACTATTTTTAGAGAAATGGGGATGAAGTTCAGGATATCAATTGCTTCCATTTCAATGTGTTGAAATCAGGCTTTAAACTTAGAAAGTGGAATCAGGCAGGTTTAGATTAAATGTGCTGGATTCAATGTTTCCAGTTAGATAAAGAGCAGTTTTTGTTCACAAATGAATATGACCACTTGGGAGTACTGTCAGTTCAGAAACTTTGCTTTCGAGTAGTGATTGTATATTTATTGACACGTGACAGAGGTAGTACACACACTAGTCTGTTAAAACCCTAGCCTAGCTTGAGTTTCTTACAGAACATGCAAATATTTTCTGCTTTAATTGGTGTGTTATGTGGAAGATTTTCAATAATAAATAAATACAATTTTACTGAAACCATAAAATCTCATAATATTTAAGGTAATCACCTCAATAGCTATTAAATTTGAAAACAGAAGCATCTGTATGCTTCTGGGGAGGAGCTATATAGTTGTTCCACTGTCACATACCACATTGTTACTCTTAGAGAAAATTAAGTTACTGTTGTTACACCCCTTCTCTAATGAACCATTTACATTGTATAGCAGAATAAAATGTTCAAACTGAAGATCCATCCATTCTCGTTTCTTAGGTTTTAGAAACAGGAGCTGTGATGATGGTATGAAGGAATGATGGTAACATACTGAATAAAGTAGTACTTCTAAGGCCTTGCCCACTCAGAGCCTTGGTTTTGACATTCTCAGAAGTGGAAAGTGTTTCCTTTCTGTTTCACCAGTAGAAGATCATGTACTAGATTTTAGCCTATCATATCAGTTGATTTTGATTTGTAAATGGCAAGCATATTAAGCCTTTAATTATTTGAAAAGTCAATCCATATGTCAGATGGTTTTAGTAAGGAGCTTGTTTTGCACTTATTCTGACTTATTGCTGAGATTGACAATTTTGTTGTGTTTTATAAACTGTATTAAAGAGCTGATGTTAGATGTATGAAGTATGATGATATGTTAATTTGCTTTGCTTTCAAGTGTGGGAGGGAAATATATCATAGTAAGGAAATCCTATTGTTTTGCAGTCTTTGAGTATGTAAATGTTTTATAATAATATGTTACAGTTTCATAATGTCTGTGTGTTTTAAAACTTATTAGACAGTGCCAGTCTCATAAGACACATATATTTACATCTATGATTAGGATATTCAGGACCAAGTACTATTTATTGAATTTATATGGCCTCTGCTGATGCAGACCCCTAAATGGATCTCAGTAATATGGCATAACAGAAAAGAAAGAAACTCTTCAACAGAGATACTAATAAAAGGTTAGGTGACCAAGTTTTCTTGTAAATGTGGTCCCACAGTGAACAAAAGTAGAACTGGGGTGCAAGGTCACGTCTGAAATATAGCACCTTAAGCAGCATTGATTCTGGTGATAAGAAAACCCTGGCAGGCGTCTGTGTTGCGTTAATAAAAGACATTCTTCAAGATGACAGAGTGGATGAAAGCATTTTTAACTCTTGCATAGGATAGTACTTTGTTCTAGACCCAAAGAAAATACTGCTGCCACTTGAGTAAATGCAATTTATTGTATCATTCAGTTAATCTCTACTAGTGTCTCTTTGAAATACTGACCCATCTTAATTAGATATTAAAATCTACTCATAACCAACTGAATTGTGGCTGAGGCATTTTTCTTAGCATTTACACATATAATCATGGGAAAGATGTTGAATAGGGAGAAGTGATTATTATGTAGATTCAGAAATAGAGGATATTTTCCTATGTGAAGGGTGTTTAATTGTTGTATAATGTAGAATCCAGTTATTTAAGAGACTGCTGCTTTTCCTATGGTGCGTTACAAGAGTGAAAGACATAGTTGTGGTGGTCATTGCCTTTGAGAACTCTTTTTTTCCCCTACAGCTGTTCATCAGGGCCCATGCTTGAGCTTCAAATTATGCTGCAAGCCTATTCTTCTTACTCAACAAACTTGATTTTGTTTTTTAAATTACTTTGATGTGTTCCACCAGGCAAAATTTCAAAATGAATACAGTGATTTAAAGCTGCATATATTAAGATTCTATTTTTTTAGATATCCACTCATAAAAAAATTTAAAATTTCATACTTCCATGGTTATATTTATTCCATATTTATGAGAAGATTAATTGTGGAATTTTTATGTAAGTGATTTGTAGTAAACCATTTAGTATTTTGTTCTTTTCACTTGTCTTATTCACTGTTGATTTCTGCCTCTCTGCTTGATATTGAGCTATGTGTCCAAGTAGTTACGGTCCTGAAAGAAACCTATATGAAAAATGGTCAAAAGAATGTAGTTCTTTCTGGAGTAAATTTCAACATAAAAATTTATTATCAAGCTGTAATAAGATATTTATAACTTTATTGCCCTGCTTCCTAGGAAGCAGTGATGATTTACTTTTTTTCTGTTATCAAGTAGACTGCAATATGCTTTGGTATTTCCCTTTCTTTTGGGCATTTCCCTTTTTAAAGTAAATATGCATTTTTATGTGCATATTTTGTGAAATAATGTTGATTTTAGCTGTGAAATACTACTACGGCACTGTGGCAGTTATTTAAAGCTTTTGCTTGATCTTTTGCATTTGATTAATGTAAAGTGAAAGATTCTTCTTTAGTTACTTGAGGAAGGTTCATATACATCATTCACATTGGTGTCTGTAGGTAATTGTTTTAATGTTTTAACGTTTTTTAAATTTTGTTTATGCATAAAATTTAATGAATCTGACTCTTCTGAACACATGTAATATGAAAAGCTGTTTTTAAAAATAGCTATGTTTTGTTCAAAATGTGTACTTGAAAGGATGTGGCAGTTTCTAGGAGAAGCGTGGTCTTGTGAGTCCTTTACTGATATATGGGATAAGTCGGGTACTGTTGCCTTTTCGCTAAGTAGGTTGTTTCATTCCAGTTTCTCATGACAAATATTGTTCTTCACTGCAAAGAATCTTACTACTAGAAGTTTGTTATGTCTCGTAAAAGGCTGGAGCTCTGATGGGACAGTTTGATAGAGTTGGTGCTGGGGAGCAGCACTTGGAACTTTGAACAGCAGTTTTTCTGTACTGGTTAAAAAAAGCCTTGACTGTCTCCAAATTTGCACTCTCCTGCATTTGTTTCTGAATGATGAAAAAAGAAAGGCAAAATGTCTGTCTGGTAGAAGGTCGAAGTGTAGGGCACGCATTTGGCAATGGTTTTGTAAATACTCTCCACTATATTTGGCATTCTTCGTACACTAGTTTTAAACAAGGTGCTTGAAGTTGTTCAGAAGAAAAAAGTTTGTGTTTGTCAGTTTCAAGTGCTATGAGGAAAGAAAGGAATTTAAAAAGTAAAGGCAGGACTAGATAATTGCAGTACATTGGGCTATCTTTTAAAAGACTACATACGTTTTCCTGAGATTTTTTCAGTTTAAATACTGCGCAATATATCTTTGCTGGTATTTTTAGATAGGGACAGTGAGTAGCTTCCTGTTGTTTGACCTTGAAGAAGGTAAATGCCGTGTTTATCACTTTTATCATCTAATAAAAATGAGAAGAAACTATTTGATACAACTGCTTCTTTTCTGTGTAAAGAAAGCATCACATGTGTAGTACCAATAGTGTGCCAAATGCTGTTGGAAAGGTGTACCTTAATAGGGTGTTTAAATGTGGTTTTGCTGTCTGTATCTTGGGAATTCATTGAACGTTTCTTGAAAATGGGTCTTGTGTTAGTGTAGGTCTATGCCCAGGTCTTTCTATTGTAACAGATGTCTGTTATTTCTTTGCATTGTGCATCATTACAGGAGAAAAAATTCCCAAGACTTTATTTTTTGTTATAAAGACAGCTAAAATCTAATAATTGGTATCCAGTCCAATTTCTTCACTTCCAAATCCTTGCATTTTTTTTAATGTGAACTGAACAGATCTCTAACATGTGTCTTGGATGCATACTGCATTTCACCAGAAGCTGAGAGCAGCTCACTTTTTTTCCCCCTTCTCATTAGTAGAGAAGAATACTTTCCTGGATAGGTGGTCAGTAAATTCCTCCAGTCTTACATATGCAGTTATGTCTTGTATGCCTGATTCTCTCATATGCAAGCATGTATACATGGCATAACATTAAAAACCTAATGTACACTTGTGATGAAGCTGAAGCAAAATATTATGTATTTTTTATTTTAGCCTTTTTGTTGCAGACATTGTCTGATGAGATTAGGGGCTTTAAAAACATAGGAGATGATCAGAGGCTTTGTCCTGACAGACCAGTGTGCAACAGTGTTGAAGATCATTCTCTAGCAGTGTGCAGAATAAGAATGAATCATGAAATGTAATAATTAATTCTTTTTAATCTGTTTCTTGATTTACAGTCTTAGGAATTTACCTGGCATTGCACTGCCCAACGTAGACGTTCTTTGAAGCAGCTATTCTCTAACTGAAAGTGAGCATCTCAAAAGAATACTTAGAGCTGTATGTGCAAACTAACAGAGTTCAGTTTGCTCTTGAAGTTGATGTTTTTATTGAAGATACTAAGTTCAGTCTATGAAGTAAAAGTAAGCCTCCTAACTAATCCATAGAAAAGTAAAAGTCAATAAAAGGGAACATACTTATTTTGTCTTTCCTGAGAGAAGGGAATTTGTGTCTGAGGCAAACCACTCCACAGTGTAGGCCACAGGTTCTTTTCTCTGTAATCTGTGGTATATAACTGAAAGAATAAAATTAGACCACTAGGACTGAATATTTTTATTATTGTACAGTTAAAGAATCCTAATGATAAAACTGAGTTAATTAGGTGAAATTGCTGAATTTCATTATGAGAAAGAGACCAAAAAAAAAAAAAAAAGCCAAATAAAAAGCCCTCTAAACTTACATTGCCTAAAAAACCCAACCCCAGATTCCTGTGCATCACTGTATGCATCACTGAAATAATATCTTTAAACCAAAAATACGACATAGTAGTGGTTGCTCTGTTTTGGATGCTCAGTCCTTATTTCACTAGAAAAACCTGATTAGATTGGTCTTGTTTATAGTTAGGGCTACCAGTGGCCTTTCAAAATGTCTCCCAAATTACATTATTTATTTCTCTCTGTTCTACTCCTTCCTCTGGAATGTTGGTTTCAGTCTTTCAGTCTCTTCAGTAAAAATTTGTAGGTTTTTTGTGCATTTCAGCCATGGATTTTTTTTTCTTTTTTGGAGGGGGGGGACGGGGAGGCATGGTGCTGGTGTTAGTAATACATTATTTCATGTTCTTTGTTAAGAGTTCTTCTGTACTGAGAGTTTTTTGAACTAATAGATGGTGATTGTCTGTCCTGTTTTCCAGGCTGCTATAAGTGTGAGTCATAAGCCTTAAGTTAAACCCTATGAAAGTGATATGGTTTCAGGCCAACTGCAAACAGGCAATGAAGACACTTAGAAGGAATGATTTCCTCAGAGATTTGTAGTTGTGTACTCTCTTCCATGTACATGACTTTGTTGTTTTAGTTTTAACTTGTTGCGCATAGGCAAAATTCAGTTTTATTAGATAGATGCAGAAAGGGGGAGAACTTAAGGGTGTAGGGGAGGTGCTAGAAGTGGCATAAAGACAAGTCAAAGCATCTCTGGTGAGCTGGGGAATCAGACTTAAAAGAGGTCAGGGTAGACTGGATCCTCTTTTCACTGGGATCCAAAGGTGACTGTGCTTATAAATAGTCTTGTCATTGCAGGAGGTCGTACATGGTTTTCTGTGCCTCCAAGGCTGGTAACAGATGAGCCAAGCCTAGCTCCTACTGTGATGCTGGGAGAAAACAGGAACTAGACAGTGAGGGCAAGGACAAGCATTTGCAGGGAAGAAGAGGATTTTTTTGACTGTCATCAAGAAAAATGTACATGGAACGCCTTTCTTTATATATAGTTAGGTGGGACCATGGAGAAAGTGATGCTTAATTTTATGCTTTATGGTATAATCTTGAAAATAGTATTAGCACTGCTGAGGTGACTGTGAACTGTGAGAATTCATGTGAGAATGAGAAGTTAGAGAAAGAAAAGGTGAGCTGAAGGGTTCTAGAGTAAGACTTCTGGAGAAAATGTAACATACAGCAATGTGGAGCTTGCTTTCTGCAGGTGCAGTTCCACAGGGTGGTCTGTTGTAATTTTACCTCTGAATTTCCTTTTCCTTCTGATCTTTTTAGTCTACTGCATATCTTTATTGTTGAATTGATCTAAAATAATGCTAGAAGTAGGAGATCTACTGATACTTTAATTCAGGTATTACCTTTTCATAGGCTTTTTGCTATATCTCCAGTCTTGTAATATTTTATATAAATATACTTAATCTGAAGTTGCACTTTTGAATATGTGCACGACTGCAAGCTGTGGATTTATGTTCTAAATCTGATGATCTTTGCTTGACCTAACTATCATGTCCAAAAAACTGAATTAATTGTTGTATTAACATAAACTTCTCCTGACAGTCTGTAAATTAGGAAATCTATTAATATAGGCATCTGTGACCAAAAAGATCTAAAACTCTGCAGCTAGAAGAAAACATTGAAAGGGAAATGCAAAAGACATAGGATCACTGGATGCCTCCTAATATCCATAAAATCATAGAATGGTTTGGGTTGGAAGGAACCTTAAAGATCATGTAGTTCCAATACCCCCATCCTGAGCAGGGATGTGACCCATTTATTGTTTATTTAGTTTGTTAAAGGGGAAAAATATATAAACGTGGGCTATGATTTTAGTTCTTGAGGTTTATTTCTGATACCAGTTCACTGCATTTTCCAATAAAATGAAATTAATTACTTAGAAAATGGATTGGGAGTCTTTATGGCTACTACAGCCAATATTGTGAGCAATGCTACATGGCTTATTAAAGCTGATGTTTATAATAGCTCAGCTTTTGGGATTTGCTGTATGACTATGCTTTTTCTGTGAACACTGAAAGGATATGAAACTCCAGGTGGTTGGCTGTAATTTCATGCTTGGTGAAGAATGGTTCTCTTTTAGAGTAATCTAAAAGTAAAAACGTTCCCTGTCTGATTCTATTTTTCTTCTCCAGAAATGGAGTTCACTTTAGTGAACAGTAGAAATAAAACATGTGACACATTATTAGGTTGTAATTCATTGCAAAGTAATAGATAATTGAATGGCAGCTGTGAAAATCTGAAACATGGTTTGAATCTGTCAGGAGGGGAGGGAGATGAAGTAAATCCAAAGGATGCATCTGCCACTCCCTCATAGTCTTTGCTAAAAATTTGCTTATGGGTTCCAAGAATTTGGGGTACAGCTGGTCTTACAGTATAATGAAGAAGTGCCTTTTCCTTCCATGAGCGTGTGACAGTTTATGATGCTGTGAATTCACTGGTTTATTTACCTAAACATACTATACTAAAGTGTATGTTATTAGTGTTGTCTCATCACAATTGTCTTTATTTCTGTTCAATTTTTGATCATTCCCTCATTAAAATTTCCATTTTCTCTTTCTATTCCATTCTCTTGAGGCGTGTGTGTGCCATGTGTAGTCTTTAAAAAGAATTACGTGCAATTACCAGAGTATAAAAGATTTTGCTTACAAAGGAAATCAGTTTGATTATCAACATTTCTAAAGCATGTTTGTAAAATATGTTCTGTTGAAAATTTTGTCAATGCTTAATTATTTTTCTTAATTAGTATCATCATTAGCTCCCTAAGACCCAGTAATAATGATCTCCCACTCTAAACTAAAGAGATCTTATGAATGGACAGTTGTGAGATAGTTTCAGAGCGTTTCTTTCAAGTCCACTTGTAAGTACAGTAGATGTGGTACTTCACATTTCTTTTTTGTGGTAGCAGCTTCCAACCTGTCCTGCTGTGGTGACTGGAAAAGAGCTGTTCTAAACCCAGCCTTACTAGGCTAAATGAACAGGGAGTTTGGTGCTAAAAAAATACCAGAATCATGTGACATTTTTGTGTGTTTTAATTTAATGTAGAAGTTCTCTGAGATGATTTAAAAATACATGTACATATACATATACATGTGTGGAGATATATACATATATATATATAGGTGTGCTTCCTTTGTTTCCCTCAGAAAGGCTGGGCTGGACATCTCCCTCCAGCAGAGGCAACCATGTTTTGACAACTGCAGAACTCCTGCCACAAGACTCAGGCAGCTCTGAAGGAGATTTGTAGTTCTAAAAGTCCCAGAGCTCTCCCCACCTGCAGCATCTGCTTTGGCAAACCCTCACGCATATTAAGAAAATCTGTATTTTCTGTTAATATACAAGTGCTGTATTTGTTTTACTAAGATAGGCATAAGATACTTCTGTATAGTGTTTCTAGTGAAAGCAGGTTGCTGGCAGCTGAATTGATTTTAAATAGCTATTTGAACTTTACTTTTAAAAAATGCAAATCTGCCTATAGGTGTAGAAGGGAAGTGAGGGGTTGTTTTTCTAGTATATATGTTCTGCCTTGCATCCCACTGCTTTCTAAAAGTTCCAGTTAGTGCAATGAACTTCCTACAAGGAAATATAAACATATGTATAGGAAAATTGGCATTTACAGTAGATGAAGGTTACATTGAGGATATAGTTGACATATCTGGAGACATTTTGGAATTTCCCAGATGATAACTATGGCTTGAAATGCTGTTGCAATTACAGAATATCACCCATACTATCAGGATTCGAAAACAGTATCATAATCTTTATTGCAATGCCAGAAGTAGTCTTTGTCTATAGTTTAATTTTATACCAAGTTTGAAGAAACCAGACAGGGTACAAATGAGTTTTCTGAAAACAGTGGGTTTATCTGCTTGGAAGTTTTTTGAATAATTATCAGTTGACTTTCAGATTTTAATATTTTAATTAAGAGATGCATTTAAGTAGTGATTAAATGTAACTGTGTTTTAATTTCCCAAAAGCAATGGTGTGTCTTTTAAGAGCAAGTCCCTGTCTCTCTAGTATGTGTAATATATACGTCTATATAAAGAAGGGGAACTGAAGGTGGAAGTTGGTTGACTAGACCATCTCTCCCATTTCAAATTTTGCCTGATTGACAAAATTTTTGTTGGATCTGTTTGTTTTCAGGAGCAGCTGCTCAATACTCTAAATACTGTGTAGGAGCCTGTAAAGCTTTGTGCAGTGCTGCAGGGAGCTACTGCCTGATCCAGGGTGTTGTCATCAGTGTCAATGCTCTAAAATGTGATTTTCACCATTTTTCTGTTTTCCTGATCTTGCAAAAAACCTGTCACCTGCTGGCCTTCCTTTTATTCACCTCCACCCTCCGCACACTTTAGTTATTCTTAATGCCTCTGTATGTGGCATATCCATCTGTTGTGAGTTCTGCAATTAATTCTTAATTAAATGGGATTAAATACTCTGTCTTCAAGGAATGCTGGAGCAGATTTCCATCTACAAAAACTGGAATAAATAAAAATCTGAAGGCATCAACAAAGGCTATTCTACTGGATTTGAACATTGAGGTGCTTTTCTTAGCAAATGCCACATAAGAGTTTTGATCGGAATTTTGTGTTTGCTGCCTCTTATTAGTAACAAACTATCAACCTGTCTTTGCCTCTGAACTGTATTTGACTCTTGCTGGCAAAACCATCAGCCTCTGGAACTCTGATTGAACTGTGTCTCGTCATTCCTAAAATAATATTCATTCTTAGCCTCTTGTGTTATGAAAGTAGCTTGACCTCCTTTTCCTATAACAGTATCTTTATACGTCACGTATAGGAACAGTTGGAAACATATCCTAGGTATGGTGGGAGGGTTTGGGAATACAGCCAGGGTCAGAACTGACTTTGTGGTGTTGTTTATTATTTGTGTGTATGTGTGTTGTTTTTTAGCTGTGTTCTCCATCGAGGTGTCTCTATCACAGTGTGAAGCTTTCTTGGCTTTTACACCAAGAGTCTGGTGAATGAAAAACAGTTGTCTGTTTTCCGCTGAAGTACTGATCCTCAGGAACAGCGAGTGTAGCAGCCTAAGCATCATGAGATTGAAGAAGCTTTTTCATCTCTGACTATTCAGGTTAGGCAGTGGCAATATTAAGTTCCTGAAATTATAGAGACTAAAATTCTTAGCCTAATTTGGCTTTGCTATTGTACAGCAAAATTCACTGATGATTTGTCTTCTCAGAGTAAAGTCAGTAAAGCTTCTGTGTGATCTGTGTAGGAAGAATGACTAAATGCATTGCATACTTTTTAATCAGTAAATATAATAGTCATCAGATAAATCTTACGTGACTATTTGGGCTTACACCTATACCACAAATTAAAAAAAGAAGAAATAAAAAGGAGATTACTCATTTTCCTCTGGAGCTCTTGGACTTCTGTTGTCAGTTAGGAATGTTCTCTCTGGTTTTATATGGTTCTAATCAGGAGATTTTAGGAGTGGCAAAAAAAACGAGCCTCTGACTGGAATTTTGGGATATAAAGTGGTGGGTTTGGGGAGAAGTCTTGATGGGTTTGGGTTTTGTGTTTTTTTGAAAAGTCTTTGGGTAGAATAACCATCCATCTCCTGACTTTCATGATTAAGGTGATAAACACTTGTGCTTTTGTTCCATTGCAATCCCTTCAGTTGTCACAGAGCACAATTTTGGATAAGATCTTACCAGAGCCCAAATATTTTAAAACTACTTCTCTTGGGAATGCTTTCAAGTGATGGTTTTAGAAAGCTAGTTTATGGGAAGGTGGTGTTGAAATCTAGGGTTATCAGAGTCGTCCATATCATTGTGACTTCAATCCTGTAAAATATCAAAATGAGTTGGTTTTTTTTTAGCCTAAACAAAACAGAAGAAGTGTCCATTCAACAAAATAGTCAATCACAAATACACTGGTGTAAGAGGAAACCTTTCTGTTAAACTCAAGTAGAACTACATTCTTAAAGGCATTTAGGATTCTCTGGGAAGAAGGATCCATTTTGCAGAAAGATACATTGTGCTATACCTGTTGTTATAGACTGAGGCCTTATTCAGAGCAGCAAAACTGAGTGACTTTCCTGGTTTGTATTGTTGTTATATTGTTGTTGTTTTGTTTGGATAATCTTTTTTATTTCCTTTTGTGACTGGTAAAGAATTCTGAACACTTACAGCTAAGCATCTGCTGCTGACAGTGACTTCGAATAAGAACAGGTTTAGTTTTGTGTTGTATTAACTGTGAAAGAAACCTTTTCCCAGTAGTCACAGACAATCTGTAAGGTGCATCAAACACTCAACAGAGGAATATTCTACTTGACTCCTACTTGGAATAATTACTTCATGAGGATGTAATGTTTCTCAGTTTGAGTTTAATCTGCTGTATCTGCTCAAGGAACTGAGCTAAAATCTGCTGTGAAATGGAAGAAGCTGTGTTCAGCTCTGGTTGCTGCATACTCAGTTCCATCTACCAATTTCGAACCATGAGTGTCAGCACGGCCCCTTTGAATAGGGCAATATGATTTTAAGCAATACACGTAATGATATCCCTTGGTCCTGGAAACTTTTCATGTTGGTGATTCTTTGATATTTTAGTAGGGAAACCATTGTGAGAGATCTTGTGGTATAGCATTAATCATCTTATGAAGACTAACATATATCACTGCTCTGAGCATCAGAGCATTAATTCCTGCTTCAGTGGCTTTCTTATGTAAAATATTATTACTTAGATTGATAAATGCAAACCAGTGTAATATTTTTCCATTAATAAAGAGGGAGATAGCACACCCGTATATCATGAGATAGAGTCAGCTTATGACATTAATTTTCAACACCAGGTATTATTGTTCTGTATGTCAATTCCCTGTAAAGAAAGAACAACAAATAATCTTTAAAAGACTTTGTTACAAGTAATTCCTTTTCAAATGCTGCTTCTCTGTGGACCACATTAAGGAAAAGTATCACAATTCCAAAAAACAAGTCTTACATTTTGGAGAAGACAGAGGTCATGTTTCAGTGTCAGACAGGTATATAATTTTAAGAGGTTCTGTGTGTTAAGGAAATTCAAGCAGGAAATAATGTCCAAAGTCAGGCCATTACTTGGGGCTTTCTGTTGAAATAAGGTCATGCATAGACTTCTACATGTACCAAAGTTTTGGTTTGCCTTAGGAGTTTTGTTCTTTTGCTGTTTATTCTAAAAGGAAACTGCCTCCTTTCAAATGGATGTATATAATATTTCTGCTTGGTTGCTTAACCTGTTGCATTTATTGAAGTCTCTTGTGCAGCCCAGCCAGAGCAATTGTGGGGAAAAAAATGTTAATACTGTCACTTTCTATCATTTCTAGACCAATAAAATTTAAAACATCTCTAGTGCTGTGTAATAATATAGAAAAAGTAGTTAGTATTGCTTTTAGGGACATTTACCATTAAATAAGGCTTTTATTTTAATGTTTAAGAATATTATCCTTTCCATAAGTATTTCCAAATGGCCCATTGTGCTAAAAGAAAAGATTGTAGAGTATTTACAGGATCAGAAATTTTTGTGTCTGTTGAAAAGCTAACAACAGGGTAATTTTGATGGTATTTGCAATATGTCTCAGACTGTGACCTGTGAATACTTTGAAAGAAATTTTCATTAAATATTAAATTATCTTGCAGAGATATTTTAGAACTTGAAAAGGGTTTTTATGTTGCCCTTTTTTTTTTTTTTGAGTATGCTTCCTAGAATTTGCCTTATACCTGATGTAAGCCATAGAAATTATTTGGAAGTAGCTGATAATGTCTGTGTAGCTGATAATGTCTGTATAGCTGTTAAATTCATCCACAGCCATTAAAACACCCTAACAGTGGGCATTCCCATTTTGCTGTTCTCATCTATTTAAAAAGTGCAGCTTGGAAAAGAATTATATTCTCTTGTTTCTGTTGCACGAGGGATCCAATCATTTGTATTCTTAAGTTGATTTTACTACCAGTGAGGCTGGTGATGCTCACTTTTCTTGATAAGCCCTAGCTAGAAATTTAAAGATATATAGTGCAATCATTAAATCAAGACATATTCCAGCTTTGCTCCTGTTGTCCAACATTCTGTATTCCCTTTCACATTTGCATCATCATCAGGTTTCACAAAGCATTGTTTCTTTTCCGTCATCAGTCTTTCAATAAAATGTGAAGTATTATTCCAGCAGAAGAAAACCAAATCAGGTCATTCTTCCTGGATGAAGCAAGATATGAACTAATCTTTTTTTGAAACCTGCTTTCCATTCAAGTCTGCACATACCTGATAGTAGATAATTTTAATCTAAATTATGTCGTTCTAGATTGCTTCTCATGATACTCTCAAAAGATGTTGCAAAAACCTTTCTAAGGCAAAGACAGGACAGGATAGATGTGTTTCCTGCTTTTGAAAGGGCAGTTATCTAATTTCTGTAATGATACTGAAAAAATTTGGTGTATTCTTGCTGAATCAGTGTAGGCTGTTACCTGCATGTGGCTCTTAATTTTATCTGTCTTAGATTCTAGCTGCACATAAGTGGTTTGCTTATGTTTTCTAGTATTTTTGTGGAAACTCCATTTAAGTTAATTGATCTGTAGTTTCATGGTTACTTCTTTTTGAGGAAGCTACATGCAGGCACAAATTTGACTGTAGTAAATGTAGCTCACTGAATATAAACAGTCTAAAGTTAGTGCATATGGTTTCCATGACTTGCAGGTGGAAAGAGGAAAAGAGACTGTAGAGCCAGCACTTGAGAGAAAGGGCTCTCTGAACCATTTTGACTATGTGAGTGAGAATTAAGATTGTTCCACTTGCCCTGATGCCTCTTGTGCAGTGTGACAAATAGAGCTGCAGGAGTTACAATGTTGTTTCTGACAAGGTAGGATCAGAATTTTGACAATTTTCTGGCCTACCCATCTTACTGCGTTTGGTTGTGCGTATAACCCAGTAAATGTGAGTTTTGTTTCAATATGTTGAGAGTGGTGTGTATCAGAGCTCTAGCAGTGATCTGATATATAAGTTTATTCAAGTTATTTTACCTTTGTCTACCATTCTTATCACTCAGTATTTTTCCTAGAGTTGACCAGTATGCTTTGATTTTGAGGTGGCTTGCAACAATTGTACTGGGGCTGTGTACAGTTCTCAATAATGTTAGGCTGGCAAGAAGATTCAGGGCTATCAAGATCCCTAGAAGCATAAAGCAATGAACTTCTAAGGGCTTCCAGTGTTTTTGCTCCTGGTACTCATCATATTCCCAGCAGCCACAGCAGAGAGACCATTCCTGCCAGTGAAACAATGTTGTCCCTGTTTCTTCTTTTGAAGCTGAGATTTTGAGGTTTGTTTTTTTTGCAAATTTTGGTCTATGACCTAAAAGCTATGAAAAAGTTGATCATCTCTGGCCTAGGCACTAAACAGTTTTCCAGTGACTTTTTTGTTTATTAAATGCTCACTTACCACCATGATGCCCAGCTGCTGTACCAGTGCTCCAGATAAGCAGGAGAGTCACAGACCAAAAACATACATGCTCAGTTGTTATAGCCTCAGGTAGCTGATTCTGAAACTTGCCTTCTTGAAGGCTACTGTGAGACTTTTCCACAAGGGAAAACTTTAATGTTATAATAGATAAAAAATTAATAAATATTGGTGGCTTAAAATTAAGATTGTTCCCAGTTATATGG
This sequence comes from Rhabdornis inornatus, assembly GCA_013397075.1. Classification (NCBI taxonomy): domain Eukaryota; kingdom Metazoa; phylum Chordata; class Aves; order Passeriformes; family Rhabdornithidae; genus Rhabdornis; species Rhabdornis inornatus. The sequence continues at coordinate 233,700 of VWZS01002827.1, forward strand.
GTCACAGAGATAGGGAGCAGGTAACCATGTTACTGTGACATACAGAGTTGTGACTTGCAAAATTTATGCAAAGTGGAGAACTTGATGGCTTTGACTGACTAATTGAAAACATTCTGATTACACATTCAAACCAGAGGATTTTACATGTGTGTTTTCTTTATAAAATGGGAGAGAGTTGGCACAAATCCTAACATTTCTTATGCTATTGTGAGAACTGCTGATCAAAAGAGAATGGGCCTCCTGCATCTTTCTCACTTTTTCTTCTTTCTCAGAATCGTAAGGATGAGTATTTCTAGTAGTCACAATATCTTTACTATTAGTCATTTGTATCCTGTAGAATAATGTTAGTGTTTGCTACCATCTGTAACTGCTTAGCACATTCTTTCTTCTCTTATCTTCATTTTTAGCTGTACATCCTTGACCCCTGGACCCAGCTGTGATCGTTTTAAACTGCATATCCCTTATGCGGGAGAAACACTCAAATGTAAGTTTAAAAATCTTGCAGCTGCATCTTGGCTTTTCTACCAGTGTTCTGTGTCTCTCTAATTTCCAGTGTGTCTGTCTAACTTAATGAGTTTTGAGATACATGTGTTTGTTGTTTTCTCTTAAAGCTTCAGTTCCAAGAACACTCAACTATCAAGAATATGTACTATTTAAGATAAGTTTAAAGGCTTCTGTGAGACTACAGTTTTGAAAAATGAGTTCTAAAAGCCAAAAGTCACAACCTACACCCCTGGTATTTCTAATAAAATGTTATGACTAAGACAGTTTCATGACCATTTTTAGATTAATTTATAAGTTATATATGTTTTGTTTCTTTCTGTATCTTTTGGGAATTATTATTAATTAAGCTCCAATAAAAGATGCTAATCTGCTATTTTTTTAGACAGCTTTAAACAATGATTGGTATAATTAACCAGATTAGAGAAATGTGAATTTGATTTTTCTGATTTAGTTGTATTGCTAAATCATCTTTATGCTTACAGAACCTTTAGAAAGCTAGTTCATTTGCCCACTCAGTGTGTGTTCTATTTGTCTTAGTTTGTGTTTTGTTTCAAAGGTTTAGAATAAAATTTGCTTTTGTATATTTTTAGAAGGTAATATTTTCTAAACACTTGAAATGCTGAAAAACGGTTGTTTTTATCTCTAACAACTGAAAAGTGAGAGAGGATGAAGAATTTCAGATAAAGTAAAATTCAAAGCTTGGCATTTATAGTTTTAGGACAACTCTGGTAAAGCCACACCTAGAATACTGTGTGTAGTTCTGGTATGTCTGTTAGCAGAGCAACATGGTCGTACTGCAATGAGTACAGCAAAAGACTACAAAGATGACCAAGAACTGGAGGATTTGTTGTATGAGGAGAGGCCAAAATAGCTGGGGCTTCTTAAGAAAAACAGGCTCAGGGCAAATCTTACCAATGTTTATAAATATGTGATGGGGATAAATGAAGAAGCCTGGCTCTTCTCAGTGGCAGTCACTGAAGGGAAACAGTCACAAACTGAAATGTAGAAAACTCCATTCAAACACAATAAAAATTATTTTGCAAGGATGGTCAAAAAATGGAACAGATTGTGCCCAGAGCTTGTGTAGTTTTTGTATCTCCATCCTTGAGGCTATTCAGAACCCAGCTGGATGTGACCCTTAGCAATCTCCTCTGTTTGCCTTGCTCTGAGCTGAGGGATCAGACTAGGCAATCTCCAGTAGGGCTGTCCAGCCTTAGCTATCCTGTGAGTCTGTGGAAGTATGCTTTCTGGGGGAACAGGTACTTGCTGTGGACAGAAATGGTAAGCATTTAAAACACTGCTTTGATAGTATCTGTTTAGACTGCATCATACACATGCTGTAGCCCTCTAAGACATTTTAAGGGTTAAGAATTTTAATGTATTCCTTCTGCAGTTTTTTTGTTTGTTTGTTTTTTACATTATGTCATGCACTGGAAGTCCTTATTCATTTGTGAACAGAAATCAACACAATTAAGCTCCTTATATTTTAGAAGTACATTAAAGCTTCCATTTGGCACCTGTAAGGAAAGTTGTCTTTCTCAGAAGTTGATCTGGAACCTTACTCAGGTGTTAAATAGAGGAGCCAGGCTCATCTGTCAGCCTACTATAGCAATTTTGACTTTTCTAAATATATGAAATTATGGCTCAAGAGGCTTACTAATTATTCTTTCTCACAAAATTTGAAGATGTAAGTCCTAGCTAGTAATCATTTTAAGACAAAAGAAGTGGTTCTGCATTTGTTCAGAAGTCTTGTAAGTAATGGCTGTATTGTATGAAGCCAGCTGCCCTCCTGGGTAGAACTTTTATTTTAAAAATTGTTAAAATGTGTAGTAAACTCAACCTGTTGAGTCTTGACGTGTTCTGCAAAGTAGATTCTGCTTAAGTCTAGTTTGATGACTATGATAAAGTCAAAAAAAGTTTCACATGCTTTATAAAGTGGTATCATGTTCTATGGTACCGTCTTACCTTATAAAGGACCATCTTTGTACATTCTGAGAGATGTTAGTCTTATTTCAAGTAGAGGCTGAAGCTGTTCCTGATTCATAAAGGAAAATGGATAGTCTAAAATGCCCATATACAAGTGCACAGGCATAAAGACTATATTCATATATTAAATGACTGTAGTCCAATTAAAGTACCTAGAAATATGATTATGGAATATGCGTTACATTTCAGTATCAAGAAATCTGTTTTTTTTTTTTTCTCCAGTGTTCTTATATTTTTTATATCACATACACAATTAAACAAAAAAACCCTACAGAACATTTTATATATTTTGACAAAGACAACTGAAAATGGTATAAACAAGTGTATGTTTTTCAGAGGTGTCTAATAATAGCTGTGAATTCAAGTAATGATAATCCTCCACATTTCAGTGTAACATGTTTGAAAATGCTATGAATCATTAAGTCTCACAGCATGTGGAATAAATAGTGATGTGAGCAGAATTCAAGAAAGCTTTAATAATTTTGTATTTAGATCTGTAATGATGGTAGGGGAAGACAGCCATAGTGTGCAAACAGAGATGTTTAGATACTTCGTTGTAGGCTGTTGCTAGATATGCTATCTTTCAAGGGCAGAATATTTCTGCAAAGGAAAGTTGCGAAATCTGCCAGAATAAAAAGATTGGCTGAAAGCGTTCAGGATCTCCAGTGTATGGGCTTCAGATGTGGTACCAAATACAGGCTGAAGTGTGTAGTTCCTCTGTGGTTTGTGTTACATCCTCTTTGCAACAGATTAGGTCTTTGCATATCATCAATCATAACCGCTGCCACTGTACAGGCACCCTTGTAGCAAACCCCGTGTACTGGAAACTGTTGGTGTGCAGCTTTAGGGAAGTGTAACTGCACAGTGCATTCCTGTTTTCCAAAAGACCAGAAAGTTCACAGCTTCTCAGAAAAGGAGAAAGTATACTTGCAGGAAAGGCTAACTACCTGTAGTGTAAAATAATTGTATTGTAAACTTTGGTAGGAGCAAACATGTTGTGACTTCAGAATGACTTGTTGGCTGTTTAATGGGGTTTTTTTAAGATGCCATGTTCACCTTACTTTTGCATGTGTACAGAGCTGCTGGAATGTTACACTGAAAAGTAACTCAGCTCCAGCCAGGGACCTTGGAGATACCCACAATTTTATACTGGAGAAAATACTATGCCAGTGTTCAAGATAAGTTGGTTTGTCATACTAATGGTCTTCCATCACACTTAAGTGATGCTTTCAGGGAGGCACTTTTACTTTATTTTCTTCTGTAAGGGAAATAATTTTTTTTGTTTGTTTTCATGGTGGGGATGTTTAGAAATCTTGAGCCTAGTTTTGCTAGACTGCCATTCGAAATCTAAGATGGCAATATTGTTTTTATTAGTTCATCCAGTACTCAATGTTGTTGCATTAAACTCCATGCTTTTCTATGTATTTGAGTTTTTCAGAGTTTTTAATTGGAGTTTTAATTTCAGGAAGACCATCTGTAATACCCTGTAAGAGGTTGAATCTGTGTTTCTAGGACAAAACTTACTTTGTGTGGTATGCAGAGGTATCTTTTATTGCTAACAGGACTGCATTATCTGCTTAGAAAAGTTCAGTATTCTTTCTGAGGAAGTATTTGTGTATTTTGAGATGAAGTGTTCTGTAACTCTAGCAGATATTTCAGTCTTAGTTGATAAAACATCAATGCAGATATCAGCAGAAATTGTCAGAATAAGCAGAGTTAGAAGCTGCAGTAGTCTTTATAATTCAAACATGCCATTTAGAATCAAATTGCAAGTTTTTTTCCAGAAAACTGTGGAATATCTTGGGTTTGGCTTTTCGTTTTCACTCAAGCTTGTGTTGCTGCTTGCTAGGGAATCTGACTTTTTTTTTGCTTTTGCTCTTCACATTTTCTTTTTCAGGCACTGATGCCTCCTTCCCTCTCTGACCTTGAGTGCTGTCATCTGGAATTTCACAGTGATTAAACAATGTGTTGCCCTTGCAATGCTACTGTTCTCTGTGGCCACTTGAACTCTAGTATTTTCGTCTTCTGTCTGATTTTCACTGTTTTTATGTGAGTGGATTATAGCTCTGAGTTCTACTGCCACCACTTTGGTTTCCTTGATCCTGAAGGACATTTCTTTTGTCTCATTTGAAGCTTAGGTTTTCATTTTTTGCTTCTGATTTTTGTTTGTTAGATTCTTACTCGTTTTAGTTATGGGCCTTAAAGGAGGAAATTAGTCTTGCTGCCTAACCAGTCCAAGAATATTGCCCATAATACATGGTACAAAATTTAATCTGTTTATAGTCCTGTGATGGAACTCCTTCAGTAATTTCATCCAGTCTTCTTGTGGATTTCTATTTTAAGGAAGTAATTAAGAACAAACAAAAGGATAAATATAGAGAACAGCCTGACCTCTCTATTGCCCCTTTAAAGGCTGCTTTGCCAAGTTATTTGCTAAACATTTGTTTATTGTGCCAATAAACGATTGTAAAAATGATTTTTCAAGTTACTGTAAGATTTAAGATTCTCAGAAGTATGTTGCTGCAATGCATGTGTTAGTGCTTTTTGCCCCATTAGGTTGTTTTACATAGGCTATATTTAGGTTGAGGCTCTTATGGGAAGGACTTTCTGGTTGCTGTAATTCAGATTTTACTTAGGTGTTATCCTTACCTGTGAGATAAATATCTTTTTGCTGGGTCATGCAACTTACCAAAGATTTTTCCAGGCAATATGTTTTCTGAAGTTTGGCTGAGTCTTGCTTTACATGGCAGGAGTAATAAATCTTTTTCCCTCAGTAACCTGTTTGTTATCTAATGAATATACCTAATGAAAGTGTCAAGAGAGAGTCTAATCTTGCACATTTCTTCTTCGAATACAAAATATACAACAATATTTTCCCCTTTTAAATAATCCTCTTTCCTCTTGCTTGGGTTCTTTGTTCACTTTTTCTTATGTTCTGTACTTCCCTTGAGCAAGTAAATTGCAGGCGATTTTGCAGTTTTAAGTCTTAATGTATTTCTTCATCGAGAGAAGTGACCTTAGAAGTATCTATGTACAAGTGTGGGCTTAGAGAGGCTTAAAAGATTTTACATAAGGCCTCCTCGGTGGTATTGCCACAGTGCCTTGCCATCTTGCTCTTTCCTCTTTTTTTCACCTGTTTGGGCTGCACATACTGATGGTGGTCTCAGGTCCATTTGCTTGAATCTATTTATCCTTTGCCTTCACCTTTCCTTTTCTCACCTACCCAGTGTCTCTGTTTTAATTTCTCCAGTGTTGCCTGGCTTTAATTTCTACCAGTATCTTATCCCATATTGAATTATCTGTTGTTCTCATCTTTGTCCACTTCAATTCTAGTACTAAGGTGTAGGAAAATAGTTTGTAAGAATAATGCAGGATGCAATCTTTCCCAATGAATGACAGCTGTACTGATTACCAAGGAGTAGAAACAGCCTTGCCTGCCTGATGACAATGGGTGTTATTAAAGAGTGGGTCAGCTAGTCAAGAGCAAGTTGGAGCTTGAGAATTAGAGTCTGCTGCAGTTTCAGATGGAGTCTGCTGGTTGTGCCGTGAGGAGGTAAGGGGTATGTGGTTTTGTGAGGGATAGATAAGGTAAGAAGATGCTGTGTGAGGCACAGATCAGGGTTAGGTGGCTGGGTAAGGGACAGCTTGGGGTTTAGCTAGTCATGTAGAAGGAAACTTGCAGAGAGGAGTCGCTGTTGTGTGGTGTTGCCTGAGAGAAGTCCACTGAAAGAAGGCATGAAAAGTTTTTAATGAAAGACTGGTGATGGTGCCAGTTATGTCCGTCTTGACATAATTACTATGCTAAGATTTCTGAGAGAGTAGTTGTCCAGCTACAGAAGTAGCAAGTTACTGAGATTGTCTTGATGCCTTCTTGCTCAGCTTGGGATCCAGTTCACTTAACGTTACTCTGTTTTTGCAGGTTTGCCCACTTTACAAAATAACGTACTTTCTGTAGTTGTATAGCCCTTTTTTTTTTCTCCTACAGTAGCATTTGTCAGTTGAAGTTAAAGAAAAAAAAGACTCACACTTGCAACCCTTTGTCCAAGAATGAAGTTAACATCCCGCAAATTCTTCCTATGCATTTCTTTCTTCTGTTGGAAAAGTGGGACTTGATTCACTAACCTAACTGTAGGTGTCTTAACTCTGAGGTTCCCAAGAATACCTTGCTTGGCTTTTTCAGCTTCTAACCCACAGGGCACTGATCTCTCTGAAAACCATGTGCCTTAGCTGCCGTAAATGTGCCCTGAGGCATCTCAAATGAGACTAAACAACTTGGTTTGATCAACTGCACCCAGATTATGGAGACTTGGTCTTTCACAGCCTTGCATGTGGTGGAGTAGCTAGAATTTCTTCTGGAGTCCCACAGAGGTGCTGAAAAGTTGGTTTGTTTTTTCTGTTATGCAATCAAATAATTTCTTTTCATATTATCCTTCTATTATTAGATGGTTTTGAGTCTTTAAGCTGACTTTTCTGCCTTTCTGATAAATCGATACATGCATCAAGTCAGAAATTAAGCTCAAAACCATCCTTTACTTATGAGAATAGCCTGGCAGCAGCAGTACCACAGCAAAATAGAATTACTCATGTATCTTTTTTCAGTAGTAATAGTTTTGTATTTAGCAAGTTTTATTGTCATTTCAGGAACTAATCTTTCTTGCCAACCAATTAGAAGAGGGTTCTGTAGGTATTATAGAATCTATACATATTGACTTAAAGCCTGCAGGGCAAATTCTTTAGTGTGGAATCCAGTGATGAGGATTCCATGCAGGTCTGCATTTAGTTAATTTAAATCCTTTCATACTGCTGACTGTGCTGACTTAGTATCTTGGTTGCAGTGAGAAACTGATTATTTTTGTATCTGTAAAGACAATTAAAACTGGCTGGTTTAGCTAAGAATTTGTTTATAGAAGAGACTGATCGGTGGTTCTTGTCTACAGTTTGCATGGCTACTAGAAGAGACAGGTTAGAATTTTGAATTGATGAATAATATAATTCTACTGGTTTTTCCTTTTTAATACTCAACAAAAGCACTTTCTGTATTTTCCCAGAACTGATTCTGCACGTAGTTTGGTCTCTTGCTTCAGCAATTGCCTCATTATCTGTGAATGCATTTTGTGATCAAGTTGCATTTGCATTTCTTAAAAGTCAAATGCGTTGATCTCCTTCATAGCAAATTCCATTCAAATTGGTCTTACTCTGGGTTGCAGTGGTCACACATGTTTATTCTATATACTTAGAGCTGACTTAGAAATTCTTGGTGTCAGAAGAAGCTGAAGCATATAGATATCCTTTCAAAAATAGAGTTTGGGAAGTTAACTGGTGGGCTGCTTCTTAATTTTGTTGCTGTTGGTTAAATAGGAGTGTTAGTGCTGTGGCACTCCTAGCATAACATTTTTCAGTACTACAAATTTATAGTATGGTTTAAAAAAAAAAAAAATAGAAAAATACCCCGGAAATAATATTACCAGGAGAGGAAAAACTGGATAGGCCAGTGGAAAGTGATTGTAAGGATTTTAGGAATTTCTCAGTTTCTTGCTGAGAAACACCTGTCTTGCTTGTAGTCAGTTCTTACTCCGCTGTTAGATTTGCTTATGCATTTTGGTAGATGAGAAAAAAACAGCCCATGTGGGTTTTAAAAGAAATTATAGATTTAAGTATTAATGTTTCTATCTTTTTGTCTGTGGGGAGCAAATTAACTTTTCTTTTGAAGTTCTTGAAGTAAAACATTTCAACATTTAATGCTGTTTGCCTGAGGAGAAAGAAAGGAAGAGAAAGTAATATTTTTGGATAATTGGAAATGTAATTCCATCAAAGTAATTATTGGCTGGTATATCTACAACAATGAGATAAGTATGGTCTGAGTGTGGAGGTTTTGCTTGCCTTGCTCTTACACTGGTATGGTCGTGGTCAGTAGTACTGTGGAGCACCGCACAGTTGACCTTCTGTCGAGGGAATAGGGACAAACCCAGTTGAAACATATGCAAAACTCGAAACTTGTGCTGGAGATTCAAGGAAAAGGGTATTTGTGACATTTGGGTGAGAAGAGCAGAGAATGCAGGACTATATTGATTTTTTCATTGTTTTTTTTTCCTCTCCAAGGTTAAAATGGTAACTGTTCTCAAACTCTAGGCACAGTAATTTTGCAAATGACTTTATTGGTTAAAAGTGTTACTTTTAGTTACCCCAGCACAGTTTATTTGAAGAGGGTAAGCCACAGATAATATCATGCAAGCATTAAACATAGAACTTGTTATAAAAATGGCTATTTCTAGTAGGTCAAGACAAACTGTTAACTTGTGATTCAAAACGTTTAGCACCTTATATTTTGTAAGCTTACTGCAGAGGCTAGTGTTAATATTTATGTGAAGCAAAACCAAATTTGTGTTGGCTGTTGTGATCGTTTAAATACCTTTTATTTGAGTGTAATGAAGCGTTTTTTTATTCATGTGGCATAGCCCTACCAAGCAAACTATTAACTGCAGTTTTAGTTTCTTTGGGTTTTGATTTTTAACAAGAACAAAACTCTGCTTTAGGATGGATTCTCTTAATCTGTAGTCTGATTTGTTACTGTGTGTTTTTGCTGCTGTAACTTAGGAAAATAGCTCATTCCTCATAGCTGTGATTAGGGCAAACACCTTCATTGGTGCCTAAGCTTTTTAGAGTCAAAGATGTTACCTCTTCTGTTCTTGAATGTAGATTAAGCAAGACATAAGTGAGACTGTATGAAAGGGGAGAGCACAGAGCAGAGAAGTTGGAGAGACTGGGGGTGATGTATATGAGTGTATGATGTGGTTAAAGAAAAGGTTCTTTTTTCTTTTGTTTTAGGAGCTAGCTGAACGTCTTTGGATTCATGGCAGAAGTGAGACTTATAAGATTTGGTTGAGGGAATATTTCTTTCATTTTTAAATATGTTAAAAATTAGTTCTAAGGTGAAATCTTTAATAGCAAGATGCTGTCTTTAACTTCCAGAATGAAGCCACTGATGATGGAAAATCACTGCTCTTTTCTAACTGTTAACATTGAAGTGGAAACAACGTTTTGTTCTGTATTTCTTCATCTCTATTAAATTGTCAGCCAGCCTGCGTGAGGTTTGATTGTAGCAGAATAAATTAGGGTTTACATTTGGCAAAAACCTATGGTATTGTAGGAAGGATGGCATAAATGATACATTTCTGTTTAGTTAGAATGTAAGAACAATGGCATCATTTTTCGTTTCCATAGGGTTGTAAAATATTTTGAGTATGGTCTCAGCAATAGTGTTTTGTGAATGTATAATTAACAGGCTCTGAAATACTAGTTTTATTTATTCTGAGGACTGGAGAACCTATGTAGCTATATAACATGTGGCCTTTTGGAAATCGAATACACTATAGGAAAAATTATCTTGATATATGCATTGGCATTAATATTGATATATTTGGTCTCGAAGTGACTTTTATTGAGAGGACTTGGGAATTTGGATTTGAGGTGTGTTTACCCTGGACAAGTAGAAGGAATTTTAGCAATTATAAATAATTATGAATAACAGAAAATCAAATATCACAATGTGAATTTTTACTCTGGATTCTGTCCATTGTACCTGAATAGGTCCTTGGTATGAGTGGGTCATGAACACTTTTAAAAATCCAAATATCTGCATAGTTGGTCATTCACTGTGGATAAGGACTCATAATGCCACTGGTTTTTAGTGGAAGAAGGGGTCTGACAGAAGGTGGTAAAGAACAAATATGAGCATGTGAGATAGGTAATAGATTGCTTTGTCCAGGTGTGATGTGATGCACCTGACCTAGGTGTGACCACACATCACAGCTGTGTGGTCAGAAGAGGAGGGTGCCATCTCCACATGTCCCTGATCCCCCAGCATGAATCATTGTGTGGCATGTGCAGCTGACCTGAACCCCAGATTGTTAAAGTTCACCATTTAGCATGTTAAACTAATAATGCCCATTTTAATTTACTGTTATATTGAGCACTGCATATAATGGTAGTCTGAGAGCTGCTGGGAGTTCACTCTGTGAAAGGAAAGAGTTTGTACCTACTTGAACCTCCATATTGCACCTACTGCCACAGCTTTCCTGAGGTTTACCCCTTACTCTGCAGCTCTTAGAGGTGGATATGGTTTATTGCTGATCTCATTACTCAGGCAGAGTCTTGCAGCTGCCTCGTGATGTATTCTGTAATAGTTTTCCGCTTATCAAATATGGAGGTGTAACTTCAAAAATATGCTGTTACTTTGATCCTTCTTTTATTCTAAGCAGCTTTTTTGGGTATGTGTGTAGTTGGAGTGCGGCTCCTAGGTGAGTGAGCTGTAGATATATCTATCTACTCTGTTTCACCAGCTCTGTTAAAGCAGGAATGCAGAGAATGAAAAGCGTGCAGCTAGCACCTGCAGTATGATTATGTGCTAAATGAGTTACTTAGCATCACATAGGAAGAAGCACAGGTGCAGTCCTTTCCTCTGGAGTAGCATTGGGCTACCTAAGTCATGGGCCAAGCTTTATCATTGTGCTGTATTGTGAGTTATGAATAACATGCCTCTTTCAAAACTCAATCAAAGAATGTGTTAAGATGAATCTCCTTCAGTACATAATCTCAAGTTCACTGCTCATTATGTAGAAATTGATGAGGTTGTTGGAAGGAGCCATACATGACATTTTAATTGCAGTAAATATCAAGAAAAGGGTTGTGTCATGATTACCCAATCTAGTAAACACCAACATTTTTGAATTCTTCAGTGCTGCATTACAGTTCAGGCAATCTAGTAATTATTTTTTCTTACTTAATATAGATGCATTTTCCTGTTGCAATTTTATGCTTTTTCCTCCAAGACTGGTGCCTGTTTTGTTCTTTCAAATGAAATTTAAATGAAATGAAAGGTTTTATTTTTATTTTGAGTGTGTTGGGAATTTTAACTGGCAGACCTTTGCTATTTTCTGCACCCCATACTTACACGTGCTCCTGACAGCTGTGAAAGGAAAGTGGGAGTGTGGACAGCAGAAACCCACACTGTGCTCTACTCATCACATGATCAGTGAGTTTATGATTTGGAGCCATACTGTAGAGAATACCTACCCCAGACTGGCCAGTGGCTTCTTGGTCATGAGCCTTCATCCTCTGCAATTAATCTTTGTGGCATCCTTGCTTCCAGCTAAGGCCAAGATAAGTTTAAAGATAAGTTTACCTGCAATTAAAACTGCCATGTTAAATGCCTTGAGATGGTGACATCACTGAGCCAGCAATGTGGCTTTGTGAGATTTGTTCATCTAATGATTTTTTCCTGTTCTGCATTCACACTTTTTTAAGAAATAAAAAGTGGTGTAACTTTCTCTGAACAGAATTGTTTATAAGGATTACCATGCTGGTTTTACTTTGCTGTGTGGTTTTTAAACGAGTCGTAACACATAGTAGGCAGTCTTTTTTTTCCTAGTATCTCCTTCCTCATAAATCTGTTTTATGCAAAAGCTCATTTATTCTTTCATATTGTCATGAAGAATGATGGGGAGGTAGACAAGTAAGGCTATAAGCACTTATTTTTATTTTTAATTTTTTTTTCTTGAACAGTGGGTGGGTTTTTTTGAAAGCTCAGATGCATATAACCACCTCTTGATCTATATGAACTCTGAATTATGTGTACTAGTGAAATACTAGAACCCAAATTTCTTTTAATTGCATATCTCATGACACTGGCAAGATGAGAGCTCAGTGCCAAGCTGTGATGAGTCTTATATTTTCAGTTAATTTTCATGTCTCCATTTAGATGTGCAATACTGCATTTCTCTTAGCCAGAATTTGGGTAGTTGGAATGGTTCCTATTGAACTGTGTATTCTTCCTTCTAAGAGTTGGCGGTGGTGTGGCAAAGAGAGGGAGTAAGTGCTACTAATTTTTAAAAGCTCTGGTATTTTGAAAGTCGTGACCTTTGTAATTTGCAATTGACTTTTAATAGACAAAACACAGCCATTTAAATATGGTACTTTTTAATAAAACAAGATTACTTTTCTAACTCGGTGTTTTGAGGCAACCCCCAATAGTGTTTGAATTGCCATTTGAGATACAAAGCAGTAATGTATTTCATGTTTCATTGCTTGCCGAGGAGGAAGAAGCTGTGCCTCAGGAATTTGACTTCATCCCCCAAAACATCTGATGCTTATCTTGCATGTGAATTTTTTGTAAAAATTATATGGATATATATATGAAATATATGTAATGTAGCTGTCAAATTCTGTGTTAAAAATGTGTGTTGTATGTGATTATATTTTTATTTATAAGCACATACATAAAAGGGCAAATAATGTTTTCATTTATTGCTTTTCAGGGGATATTATTTTTAATGCTCACTATCCTGACCTGCCACCTGATTTTATCTTTGGAGAGGATGCTGAGTTTTTGCCAGATCCTTCTGCCTTGCATGTAAGTACTTTACTGTTTGAGAATCTTACACCTTGCGGAGAGACTGCGATTTTTTAGAATAGCTTCAGTAACAGGAATTTTATAAAAATGCAAAATAAAGAAGAAACACCCTTTTATCTCACTACTAATAGTGAGTAGTAAACACATGGCTTTCTAAAGTGATTTAAAGTTGAATCCATAAATGAAGGGGGGGGGCAAAGTTTAAAATATTTTAATCAAGACAATATTACCTTTATAATAGTTACTTAGAATATCTGTAAAAATACGTCTATTTAATATCTGACCATCTTAAATTATCTCTCTCAGAAAAAAGGTTGATAAATTGTGCCTTTAAAAGCATTTATCTCTAAAATAAAGTAGTGTAATTTGGTGTCACATTGTTGATTTATTTTTTTTTTCTCTTGAGGAGGGATATATCTAGTTAATATGCTCTGGGAACCCCTGCATCAAAGAAAGCTATCTGCTCATGTGTGTTAGGGTTATCTAGACAAAGAAATGACCTTCTAAAAGGTGGGAGGAACAAAAATTAATGAGAAAATACTTTTATACAGCCTTATTGCTATTACTTATTACTACAGAAGAAGAAACACCACAACCTGAAACCAAGCATTATGTTCACTGGTCATGGTTAGCCTTAAGTAGTAAAGCCTTGTTTGAAGAAGCTATCAGTACTTATGCTTTCACAGTACTTCTCCCCCTCAAAACTAAAAGTAGTTTAGTTTAGTTAGTAGTTACTACTGAGACAGTGCAGAGCTCTCACCTGCAGCTCCTCTTGTGCTTTGTGAGCACATCTCCAGAGCTCCCCAAAGGACGTTGGTGGCTGTCGTGCTCTGGTACGGGTGTCATGGTGGAGGTTGAACATGTCCTCGAAGCATGACATGACAAGTATTGGGTTTTGGTTTTACCTTTCACTTCATGGTAAGCTACATACAAAAATCAGGAGAATTGGTTTTAATGATTATTTTTAACATACCTAGTAGAACTTTAAAAAGATGAATGTCATATTTCTTTTCTTCTCCTGGTCACTTTAAGCTCTCAAACTCCTTTGGGTAGTAGGCATGGTGCTGATGAATGTTTTTTTCATTATGCTAGTTTACAGAAAAGGTATTTCTTTCTATGGCAATTCTAGAATTGTTTTCACACTCCTTTATTTACCAATTCTATTTTCCTCTTTTTCTCATTTGTTTCACAATCTTACAACCTCCTGAGAAGTGTTCACATTAGCAACTACATTTTATAGTTGATATTAAAAGAAGAGAAGCACCTTTTAATATACTGGAAAACAGAAGTTAATAATAAATTGCTAATGAGATATGAAATAATTTGGGACATCTTGCAGAAATGCTGTTCAGATGGAGAAGCTTGCTGAGAGTGGTATGGTGCCATATTTCTCAAGTGAAAAGAAGTCACTAACAGTTGTATTTTACAGGAAAACCTGCAAAGATAAAAACATCCTTATTTTTCTTTCTTTCTTAAATTGTTCATTAATGATGCTTTTTTTGGGAGTGTTGCTTTTCTTCTGCCTAAACACAGAACAAATTTCTTGTCTTTTCTGTTGGAAAGCAACTTGGAAGAGCCATTTCCTTCTTGATGCATGATGAGATCAACCAGCCTATTTGAAAGTAATTAGAACAAACAGAAGAAGAAATCTGCAAGCCAACGGTATTCCTTTGGTCATTTTGCTGAAGCATTCACCATGTAAATGTAACCTTCAGTTCATCCTGATGGTGTCGGAGCATGTTATTCTCACCTTGCAGCCATGGCCTACAGAGTGTACCTTTGGTTTTGCATTCACTGTTTGAAGTTCCATGTGGTTTGTAGATTTCTTCTTCAGAATGTTGCCTTAACAATAACTTGCTTATTGTGCCAAATCTTTGAATAGCTCTCTTTTTTTCCCGCAAATGTGAGAGCTGTTTAATAAAGATAAATTTAATTGAATTCTAAGATATTAGCAGAATTCTTAAATGTGTTAATGTATCTGTCTACTGACTAGAAGTAAAATACAGATTAGCACATTGACCATGATTAAATGCTCTTAATCTTGAGCAGTCTTCAATGCTTCTGATGCAACCGATCCTGGCAATCAAAACAGAATCTACCATGCACAAAAGCATGTAGATGTTATTCAATGAGGAGCACAGTCTCTAAGTTAGTAATATGTGCCATTGGATCTGTGGGAATTCTGACATTGAGCCTTTATGCACTGCTCTCATCTGTCTGAGTGTCTTGTTTTCCAAGAAGTCATCATATGTTGTTAGATGGCTTGAGTCAGGCATTTATGCTTAGCTTGAAAGGAGAACCAGGTACTCCAGATTCCTCCAGCTCGTGTGGCTCTAATGTGGCTGTCAGTAGGGTTCCCTGAAGACATTTGAATGGCTGCGTTGCAGATCATTTCAGTCGCTCTTCAGTTTCCATGGCCATGGGCAGACCTTCCAGTTAGGTTTTCATATGAGTGTGGTAATAGCTGTTCAGTTAAGCAGGTGTTAGCCAGACAGCTAAAGCAAGATTCCAGAAATACTGCATTTTAAAAAGTGAATGCTGTAAAAGAATAATTAATGTTTTGGGAGAATTCTTGAATGATTAGGCCAGTATTTCAGCAGTAGAGCGATGTGTTGAGCACTGTCTTATAAGCAGGGCTAATGCTTTCTTGAATTGATACTGCAATAGCAGAATCAAGTTGAAAGTGCTCATTGAAATTTAGCTTTGCTTTTGTGTCTTGTACAAACATTAAAGTCACTTGAATTTGAAACCCAGCTCGAGTCTCAAGTTCAGCACTGCAAAGTATGTGCTTCATTACATGTCTTAGCAGTAGTGGTTACTCTGCTGGTTGCAGGGTCTTGTGTGCATGCTGATCTTGCTGATGATGTTGGCATTGTGCAGCACTTGAACAGTGGGGCAAGTGGTCCTTTTGGTTTGTCATACAGTTTTAATTACAGTCAGGGGGCTAAATTCTTTAGGTTGGTGGTGCTGTTCATGCTCAAAGAGTGATTAAAAAGAAGCATTTTTACATTTTATTGTCATTAAGAATGTTTCCCTATCAAATGCATTTGATGCTTGCATGTATAGTGTGCATAAATAAAATCAGCTTCTCAGAATGTAAATAGAAAAGTTCTTTCCTGCTCTAGTGTTTATTCATTTTGGATGACAAGTATTAGAAATGTATTTTAAAAACAACCTATGATTCACTCGGCTCTGATTAAAAATTCAGTTGGCACACAACAAGATTAGTGATTGTGTACGGATGAGATTAATTTGGAGCTCATTACAATGACGCCAGTTTGAGTAACAAGAATTGTTTGTTATGTTAGCCTAGTTGATTGTTAATTTGAGCCAGTTAATAGCTGAAGTGCTTATTCAAAATGTTAACCCCATTTTTCCAGTGATTTTGAATTATCTTCTGTTTGGCAAAGAGGATACAATAGAAGTATCAGCAAGGCAACTGTCAGTTCAAGGAAATGGGTATCTTAGTATTCTACTTTAGGTCTCCAGCTAGTCATCCTAGAATTATTCTGCCCGCCCATTGCTATCAAAAAGGCTTCAGTAGCCTTAGTGAGAATGGAGGCAAGAGGACATGAGCATTTCCTGAAGCCTACTAAGTGCTGAATATGTCCTTGTGGGCTAGTATATACCGTATTCTTTGTGGGAATACTTTGTGCTGCATTTGCATGGGAGAAAGATACTGTCGTCACAGATCTTCAGAGAATAGGCCGCTGCAGCTCTCGTGCCCATACCTAGCATTGGGAGGATTCTTTTCCTTGTGTATTTGTTGATACTGAGTACAGATTCCAGTCACTGTGGAGTTAATTCAGCTCATTGTGCTACTCAAGTGTATTGGCTGTCACACTCTATATCTTGTGTAGACCAATGTTTGTTTTTAAGTTTTTGTATTTGTGCTTATTAGACTCATTTGGCTATATGAGGACTGTTGTTAAGGTTGTATTTTTTTCTGTGCCTCTGTTCAAAGTCTTAATCATTATTTCTGTTGGTTGCTGAGTTAGCTTTTAATGGGTAGTGAAGAGATCCTTGAAATATCCCTCTCTTCCATTAATTGTTCTTTATTTACTCAGGACCATGAGACACATGTATAACAGTGTCAATTGTCCCTCTGCTCACAGTAACTCCAAAAAAGCTCAAGCACCCCTTACATTAACTAATACTGTTAGAGCTATTTTTTTCTGAAAAGTCTGTCATTTGTATTGTCAGCAAGGATTCAGATGTTATGTGTTGTAGTGTGAGAGCCCCTCGACAGGGCAACGAGCTCAATGGTTTTTGGAGTGTGATTTTAAAATAGAAAGCCACAGCAGTGGGTTCTGCTTGTCTGAGAAATGCACGGGTAAGTTCAACCTATTTAGCTCTCAACCTATTTCAAATGTCAGCAGCAGATTTCATTCTTGGGCCCCCTAACCTGCTGCTCTTGTACTGAAAGCCTTAAATTACTTTGGCTTCAGTTGAACCTGGGGAATTTAAGTGAAACAGAATGCAGAATTGGATCCTTCAGTTTATTAGAAGGTATTTTTTCTTATTTTGAGCTACTTTATATTTCCATATATTGTGTTCATTTTTCAGCCACGTCTTGACTTTATATGTATGTGTTTTGTTTATTTATAAACCCATGTTATTTAGCATTTAATTCTCTGAAACAAACATTAATTCTGAAAATGTTTTATTCCTGTCCCTCTCTTTTGAGCCTACCTATTTGTATATGTGGGGAATAAGGTATGTGTGCACACAGCTATATATGCATATAGCCTTGCTGAAGTTTGTCTGCTATTGATAGGCAGTGGAAAAAAAAAAGAAATCACATTTTATACCATTACCGTCAGAGAAGTCATTTATTCAGGAACTTTCTCAAGGCCTTTTTGACTGGTACTGTTGGCATTTATGGTATACATTTTTGTCCGCATTTTTGAACAATAGGGATATGCCAGTGCAGCATTCCTTTTAAAGTCAGATCTGAAATAATGTAATTTTGAATGTATTTTAATTTAGGTTTGGTGTCTGAGCTCCACACTGTTCCTCAGGGAATCACAAAAATCACAGAATTATTAGGGTTGGAAGAGCCCTCTGGAGATGGTCATGTTCAGCCCCTCTGCCTAGTTGAATAAGTGCTGGGTTTAAAATGAGAAATCCCCAAAAAAGGATTCTGGCTGGAAATCCTCTCCTGGCATAGTGTGGCCAGCTTGACTGCAACCTGTGTGAGGCCAGCATTCAGGAGGTCCTTCTGAGATGTCGCACAGTGCTGAGAGCAAGTGTTAGGATTGTCTGTGTATATGTGTGGTAAAGATGGTGGCTATACAGTCCAGCAGAAGGAGTTCAAGAGGATGACAGAAAAAAATGTTTTCGTGTCATCTTTCCATCTTTGAGTCTATCAAGACCTTTCTGCACTGGGAAATTATTCCTTTTTCTTGTTGTTTTAGTCTTCTTAGTTTCCCTTGCAGCCTTTCGTTTTTTTCCTTTTTGTCCAGAGTTGTTAATATTTATAGGGCTGAGACATGGTTAGCCACATTATATTACTTCGTCATTTTTGTTAATGTAAAATCATTGCATATATTTACCTCACTTTCTTTTTGCCAAACTTCAGCATTTCCTAGCACAGTTTATAAAATGTGTCTTTCTATCTCAAAGCATAAGCAGAACAAAATATGCTAAGGTTGAAAGTTGTGCATTACTTAATTGCAGCATTTTGGCTGAACTTTTCACCTAGCGAATCCAGAAATTTAAAAAAAAAAGGTCTATAGTTTGATAATACTTCTTTAATTTCAAGGAACAAAATATATGTTAAGCTATGTACTTTTGCCTTTCTTGCTTAAATCTTCCTGGTGTGGAAGGCAAAATAAATTCCATTAGTTTTATAAAGGGCTCTAGGGGGAAACATTTCCTTTCGTTTTTTGGCACAAGCTTCTCTGATAATGCAATTTCTCCCTAGAATATGAAAAATCCATAATATTAAATTTTAAAATGTAGTATTTCAGTCCAGGAAAGACTAGTTATTGGAGGGCATTAGGAATGTGCATGGATGTTTGACTGAGGAATGGCAAAGTGGGAGAAAATGTTTTTCTGCCATACTAAAGTGCATGTTATGAAGGACTTAATCATTGTGCACTAGTAAAATAGGGGGAGAAAACATTTTATGGCTTTCCATTCACAGCATTGTTTTAGGAAAAAATAATTTTCATTTGTCGTATGAGTTTGACCATTTTTTTTCATGGTCATAGAGTTAGATGGGCCAGAAGTTTGGACCAGAATAACTTAATTCTTAAATCTTAATGTAAAATGTTGAAAAATAAGTTTAGGCTTGCATGTCTTTCCTTTGCAGGAAATACAGTCCTTGCTAGTGGTAAAGGTAATATAATGAATTCCAGCAAATCATTCACTTTTGAACCATAGTTCATACCAAATATGTAAAGTTGGATATCCCAAGCCAGACATATGAAAGCAGAACATCTTTTAGGTGGAAGTCTGGGAGTACAATGACAGTGTGTTGGCATTTATAATTCTTTAACGTAAACCAGCAAACTGGCAATGTATTTCTGACTGTTTTTTGCTTCAGTTTATTAATGTATAATCCTACTTTACTTGAGCAGTGTTTTGTTTAAAATGGTGAAAAAAGTATTATCAGAAAAACTAGTGGAAAATGAAAGGATTCTGGCCCTTATGTGTGGTGTAACTGTCACAATACACTCCACTCTCAAGTTCTTTCTAGAGTTCTCAAGAACTCTAGAAATAGTAAGAAATTACATGTCTTGAAGGCAACAGCTTGTTAGCTTTGTAGAAACACGTTTACAAGGGGCTTAGGTAGGGGTGGGGGGTTTTTTGAGAGAAAATACTGACTCTAGGACAATCTTCCTGAATTGAGAATAAATTTAAATTCTATGTAGTATGCCCATTGAATTTACTTTGATGTGCTATTATAATTCATTTTTCTGTAGAGGAAGTTGGTCATTGCTTATGAATATTCAAGTAGAAAAGAGTTTTAAATTAACTGGTTATAGAAGAACAGTTAGAAATGGTCATTCTGTCTAATAATGCAGTTTTGAATTTGATTTAATTCTGGGTTGTGAATTCTGTTATAATTTGTAATTGCACTTTTCTCCAATGAAATTAGTTTGTTTGGTACCCTGAAGGTTCTTTCCTTCAGAAGATATTGTTGGGGCAAAGAAATAAATGTCTTTGCACTCAGGGTGATTTTTCAAAAGATCTATCCATTTCCTGAAATGGAGGAGGGCTGAAGATAGACTGGTAAAAGAGAAAGAAAATATATCTAAGTTTCAGCCTGTATTTGTTTCAAAACTTCTATGTGTTACTCATTCTTTACATTCTTTTAGGTCTGTGTTTCCTTTCTATCTTCTATTTCAGTTCCTCGGGCATATCTGCTCTTTTTTAGAGATAACTACAAAAATATAATTCAAATTTAGTCAGCATCTTGAGTCTTTGGTTTGCAGTATAAGTACTCGTACAGTTTTACGTGAATTCTGCCATATACCCATCTTCCCAGAGATGCAGATTTTGCTTTCCTAAAGGAACCAAATGAGTGTTTTCATGCTGTTTTTTTGAGAAGAGATAACTAATGTGCAATAATTTTTCTGGTATGGTAGAGAAATAATTTTAATTTCCAATATCTTATGATTTACACAATGGTATTTTGTGTTTTCTTAGGGACTGTATTTTCAAGGTCTTATAAACCCTCTTGTAGTACAGATGTGAAAATAAAATGGCAATACTGTTCTCATGACAGTGAGGTACACCATGTCACGCATTGATTTTAATTTGTGGCATTTTGGAAGAAGAAAAATGGTTAGAAGAAAACAGTTCTGCATGCATCATTCAACGATAAATGCTCAAGGGATGTTAGTGGATGCTATCCAAAACATTAGCTGTGAAGGTTCTGCATTTTTGCTGTAGCTAAAATTACTTGTGTTGACAGGAAAGGAAAAAACCACAGGAGCTGATAAGAGTGAAAGACTTGCTATTTGAAAGGGATTCTTGAGGTGAAGCATTAGCAGTGGTCTGTTCTCTGGTCCACTGAGGGTCTGAGGTCTGTTCACACTGCCATCATGGCATGGTAAGTGAGTCTTTAGCTAAAAGATGCACATGCCTGTCTCTTGTGGGGGAATTTTTCATGTCTTCATGCTCTGTTCCTTTTACTTGCCATGTCTAGTTAAATATGTAAACCACTGGTAGCCAACTCCCAAGGGAAGAAAGTGCATTGTACTCACATGGAGAAACTAATGATTAGTGCATGGGATTGACTAACATAGAGTTTAATATGTGGTGAAGAAATTAAGAAATTCCCTCTTTCATCAGGTAAAGGTGTCATCTGCTTTCTGAGAGAGGTGTGCTGAGAGGTCTGGAAAGAAACAAAACTTGCTCTAATTCTTTAGCAAAGTAGGACAAGAAATACTCATGCATGCCAAGCCTTTAGGAGATTAATTAGATAGTAGGCAGTTGTAGCTTGTAAGGGTCTGATTATCTTCTAAGAGAGCTCTGCCAGAGAAACAGGCAAGCTCTTTCAGGAAGAGTGCACAACGTAAAAACGTTCTCCTGGGCTCAGCTTCACAGATTCTGGATTTCCTGAGTACCCTTAACTTAGCAAGATCTGCTGTCTCTTCACTGCTCCTTCAGCAGGAAAAAAAATATTTCTAGTAACATTTGGAAGCCGAGTTTACTCCTTTTTTGGGTGAATGGTACTTGAGGGGCAGTTTTGCATTTATTCTAGGTGAATGCAGAAGAATGTTGTCCATGTGTCAGATTTGCTGCTATCTGTTACAGAGCTGCTTTGGGTATTGGATCATTTATCAAGAATCACACTGTGTAGCCAGTGGAAGAAAAACAGGGAAAATAATTTCATGCACGGCATAAGATGCTTTTCTGAAAGCAGATTAATTTCTTATTATGTTGTTTTCCTGCTCTGTATTTTCTTGCTAATTCAAGGCCTTCAGGTGTTTAGGATTTCAACTAAGTGTTTATAATCTATTCTAATTTCTGTATCCAGTTTTCAGCCTCTTGCCAAAAAATAAAAATTGAAATAAATACTGACAAGCCCAAGCTCTGCTTTGTGCAAACGTTTTTATCTGGTATTCACAGCAGCAGAGCACACAAGGTCTGTAAATTTTTGGTTGTATTTGCAATGACAGAAGTGCTCCAGACCTGAACTGTTTTTATGAAATGTTAAGTTTTGATGTTTGCTTGGGCCCAAAAATGATCATTTCAAGAAGATGCTCCAGAAAGTTGTTCCAGTGGTGCTTTGGGGGAGAGGGATATGAAGAACCTGTGAAAACAAGATGACAAGTAGATGGCATGTAGGTTTACAGTGATTGATTTGAAGCTGCAGCCTGTAGGATGTTTAAGTGCTGGCTGCTAAGAAACTGAAGCCTTTGAAGTTGTTGTAACACTCCAGCCCTGCAAATACTGTGAAAAATATCTGTTGATAGAAAGATGTGAGCATATGGTAGATAATTATCCTGTGCCTTTTTCTGTGAGCAATTTCCCTGTGGTGGCCTATGAAGAGTAGAGCAAAGCGGGGACTGAAACCAGATATGCTAGTTTCTAGGCCAGTGCTGTAACCGCTGGACCAGTATCTCCTCTGTACTTATGCAGTGGATAAGTGCTAATATCACACTGTGATCTTTCTCATTTCGGGTAAAAACTTGCATTGGTACTGATTTTAAGCCACTGTAAGATGCAAGTTGTGTGCATGTGGTGTGCAGAGATATAAACAAAATGCAGATCTGTACTTAACATTATTCTTTATGATAATTCTGGATGAAAGATGCTATAGAAATGCATTACCACTGTTACGGGCTTGGGAGGTTTTGTTTACTGACATTTTCTCATGAAAGTTAATTTCTTGCTTAGAAATATAGAAGTACACTAACTTAAAAAAAGATCTTGCTGTTATTTCCTGTAGTATAGCCAGGAAAAACAGTTACAATCTGTCTCCTTTAAAATCACATTCCTGGAAGATATTCTGGCAACCTGGGTATTTAAACACATTTCAAAGAAAAACAACTTCAAATCAATTAGAAATTGTTACCGTATTTCATTTTTGATAGTGTAGAATTAGTTTGCTGCAGACATCGCCTGGAGTTATGAAATAAGCAATAACCTGTGAAGGAGTCTGTGAATTAGCAGCTTTATGGAACATGAGGCCCATTGTATTGTGAAAAAAATGGTGAATCGTTATTCATGGACACTGAGTAGCTTGCATAGGTTCTTGATTAACTTTTTTGGAAAGATAAAGGAAAGAATACAAAGCACAGAATGTTTCAGAACAAAATTTAAATGTGGTTCCTTTGCCAGAAGTTAAATAGTACGGCATGTTTGGAAAGCTAAACTCTGCGTGTCTTTGCTAATAGGGCTGAGAAGTTACTTTGTTGGGGGTTTTTTCACTTGCCTCACCTGTAAGATCTCACTAGAACTGATAGTGTCAGCCTGCAAATTTTCCTTGTCTCTTTTGGAAATCCAGTTGGTGTCATTGCTACTCATTTAAATGAGTTACTGTTGAAATGGCTTAAATTGCACTCTGTGGGTGGCCTTATAACAGCTCTACTCTGCCTTTTATACCAACTTCAAGTGAATTCATTTTCTCAACACTGGTCATGTCTGAATGTCAAAAAACCTTTCCTTATCAAACTGTTCACTTACTATGCAGCCAACTTCTGTCAGCAGACACGATCAGCAGCCAGGGAATTCACAAATAGAATTTGCAGCCCAACAAAATCTCTGGGGTTTTCTTCTTAGTGAAAATCAATGCTCCTTGGTGAGATTGTTTAACTTAATATCTGGCAGATCGTCAGAACAGATCTCCTGAATCACTTGGATTTCTCCAGTGTGGATACAGTTTGATGGACACCTATGGTCTATTAATCTTTCTATAATAATTGAATACTATTTTTCCATTCCTGTTGCCACACAGCATGAGCTAGAGGGCAAACTTAGTGGATGTAAATACTATTGGTTAATCACTTCAAAGTCTAGATAACTGTTTCCTTAAAGACCTTATCCTGAAACTTTGTTTTATAATAAAAATGTGAGCGAGGAAAGCTTCTGCCATGAAGGAGCATTTAACTTCCTTATGTTGAATTGCTTACTTATGGATAGGTAAATAGTTATTGGCCATCTTCTGTATGACAGTAGCTACAACTGTGTGGGCAGTGATGCTTCTGGAGTCTGGTCTCTCATATGGAAGTTCTCATTCTATTACTTTTTCTGCAGGTAGTTTTGAATTTATTCCTGTAGATAATTTTTTGTTCATTCCCTAACTGGAAAAATGGGTTTACCCAGTCATCACAGATGACATTACCAGACTTTTGTGTTCACAAGAATATACAGTCATCTTTGGGTGATACTAAAACTTTTGTACTTCAGATGAGGCAACAGTTATCTTTCCATAAAATGAAAGTTACAGAAGTTGCAGTAGGGCAATGCCAAAAAAAATGCTGAAATTAAAAACTGAAAGGTTGAAATTAAGATCTGATGCATGAAGTTGCTCCTAGCATTAGTGGACATCATGGAGACATGCAAGCAGTGTCTAGGCAGAAGAGAATTGTTTATTTGAGCCTCCATCTATGTACTCAGAAATGACAGGTAAGTTCTTCAATGATACACTGAAAAAATGATAACATTAATGATGGTCCTGGCCAATCTGAGTTGTGCATGTAGGCCATCATGTGAGATCAGCATGAATGCAGAACTAGTTGCAGATGCAGTTTGGATTGATTCATACTGGTATATTGTACAGTGAGCCACTTTCAGTCTAACTGGCTAACTATTGAGTAACTTAGGGAGCTTGCACTGCAGAGGTCATTTAAAGATATCTGTTGACAAACAAGGCAAGGGATTGTATCCAAGTCTGGATTTCTTTATTTTAAATGCGTTAATGATTGTTCTGTTAAATTTTATTAACTCTTTGGAAAGCCTATGGAAATCTCATTTCAAATTAGACAGGATTTATTGACTGAAATCTGTAACTTAGTCTGTCAATACCCCAGTCACTGTGATAATTTTTTTCTCTATAAAATCCATTTTATTCACAATTTTACAGTGAATTCAGAAAAAACCAACTCTTTTCAGCGTGCATGTGACTTTGGTTGCTTTCTGTGGTTTATAGCAAAATCTTTTGCCTTGCTTACAAGTCTATACATTATCATTTTACCAGTCTTTTTCTATATACATAAGTGTCCTGTTATTTCTGTATTTGGGTTTTTCATACTTTCTTGGCTTCAGTAAACTGTTTGTGTTCTTATTCCCAGGATTTTTTAAAGTTTTAACAACTAAACCTCATAATCTTGAAGTTGCATCAGATTTTAATACTTACACAAGACCTGAGTTTTGTAGCAGAACTTGAAGCCATGAAACACAAACACCAGAAGCTCTGGTCTTCTAATGTTTTAAATATTCTTAACTACAGTCTCTTAAAATGCTGGGTAGGTTAGAGCTGGAATGCAGCCTTCAGGCAAACAATCAGAAAATCCAGGTTATGACTCTTTCTGCTCCAAGTTTAAAATTTTGCTGATTTCCACAGTCTAATAGTGAATACAATACTGCATTGCTAAATAAAATCTTATTTAGAAGGTCTGTTGTCTCTAAAGAAGGTCAGCTTACTATTTCAGGGACACTGCAGTCATCAACTAAAGTGACTAATTGTGTCCTCAGAAGAATCTCTATGATGCTGAAATTGCAGCAATGTAGACACTCTGAGAGGGATAAACTTGACAAATCAAATTCTGCCTTAGATTTCAACAATGTATTTTACGGGTAGTTGTTTACTTTATCTTTTGATTTCAAAAACAGAAGGAAGAATAAAGAAGGTGCTGTTTGAAACGGAGAACAATATAGCACATATTTTGACATCCTGTTGAAATTGGATTACAGTGAAGTTGCTTAAAAGTATTTTTAGGTGAATGAACCTAGTACTTAGGGCAAATAAGTTACACTAAGATATGTAAAAGGAAATTTCATACATAAACATGGCATTATATTCAGTAGTGTTTGCGTTAAAATTTGTGAATTTAGATCTTGTGAAAAGTACAGCCCTTCTGCGAAGTTAACCAAATGGATGGAAATGTAGTGGCCAAATGCCAAACAAGATGCACTACAATAATATAATTCTAAAGCTAAAAATATTTTATATAAATCAGAACTTGTGTTTCAGAAAATTTGTGCAGTCCTTGTATGTTTCTTCATTCATCAGTGAGAATCCACTATAATTCATGTATGTCCTGGGTGAGTAGTTGAATTGTTCTCCACGTGATTTGTTTTTATAACCAGTTTGTACTTTGAAACTTGAGTTGTTGAATGAGAGGTGTTTAGTAAGGATCCTACAGTCAAATCATTAATTTAAATTCCTGTAGCTTTAAGTCAATACAGAATAAACACTGTTTTGATGCAGTGTTCTTGAAATCTTTGAAAAGAGCACTCCTTTAGCTCTGTGCTGCACAAATGACAATGGATTTCCTCTCACTCTTTTTTTTGTTCTGTAGTGTAATGTTATTTAAAAAACAAAAGGTTCAGTTGCATTTAGGTCAGTTATTAAAATACTGTTGGTCATTTCCTTTGACAGAACATTTCTATTGTGTTATACCAATGTCATTAGGAGGAAAGGTTATTCCCACTTGTCTGGCTGATATCAATACATACTGGCATATTACATCCTCTGGCTTTCTGGAAATGTTTTATTTGAGCAGCAGCTTGGGAACAGGAAATTTAAGGTTATATGTAGTCTGGTTTCAGACTGCATGATAGAAAATGTGTTTCCTAGAAGATGCTGTCTACCTGACAGATTTTCTCTCGTATTTTGTGGAATTGGGTAAAGCTTAAATGGGTTCAAGTTGCAAACAAATTTTTACCAGCTGTAGGTGGCAGACATGGTAGAACAAAGCATTGAGTCACTCTGTAGTACTTGAGGAACTTACATGAATTGTATTAGTATGTCACTAATTCACCAATTCCTCTGGAATGAAGCTTACCTTTTAAGATAGAGCAATGATAATATTCCCATTTTGTAAGTAGTTCCTACTGTCTAGGAGGGGAAGAAAACAGGGTACTTTTACATCAAGCTGTGGTCAAACGTGAAGTGTGTGACACTTTTTAAAGTACCTTTAAAGGCATAGGTTCAAGGATCGCGTTTCAGTCATGCTGAGCAGCCCTTTCTACCAGAATCAGAGTGAGCAGGAAAATAGGAATACAGTTCAATCCTGTAGCTGTTCATGCATGTAAAACACAGCAATACATACTTCCCGTTGCTTTCACTGACAAATTAGACTGGTACATTTCAAGTGATGATGCTGAAAATGAGAAATTCATTTTGGTCAGATCTTAGTATCTATTACTTAAATGGGAAAAAAGTATAACGTTGTGGAAAGAGAAACACTTGAAATATTAAGCCATCATACACATATACTGTATGAAACTATTCCATAGGAATATATCTAAAGTCATCAGAAATAATAAAAGTTATGACCCTTTTTAATGGAAATTGCCATCTTAGAGATCAGGCTATGAGTAAATTTCATTGTAGAACTGAAGCATGGTGCCTGGTGAGTAACTGATTAAGCTTTCTATCTGCCTTTGCAGGGTATCAGAAGACAGAATTTATACACAAACTCACTTGTTTCTTTTCAGAGCTGTGGAGTCTCACCTTGTGAAGATCCTGTTTCAGTTTAAGCTCTTTGTAAACCTCTTCATAAAGCTAAAACTAGCTGAGGTTGGAAGGAGCCTTTAGGTAGAGATCATTAGCCCAGTTGCCCTGCCTGGGCAGGATCAGATAGATCAAGCTGTCCAGGTCCTTGTCCAGTCAGGTTTTGAGTATCTCTAAGAGAGACTCGACAATTTCTCTGTGCAAGCCATTCACTTGTGTTTGTTATTTGTATTTTTTACTTTTGGTGTTACACAAAATATGAATTTGTTTATGAAATACCTGCAACTAAACAGGAAGAAGTAACATGGCATCTAACTACATTGAATACAAATATGGATAAGAAATTTTATGAAGCTGCTGTATTATATCATCACTTAGTTGTAAAATGCAGATATCTTTGCTAGTTCTGAGTTTCTTAATGTTAACTGTACAATTCATGGAATTTAAAATTCTGTTGCAGCTAGTTTGTTGTCAAATGTCTGTGTGATATGCACCCTTCTAGTACCTAAATGGGCCCTCAAGAGAGCTGGAAAGGGAGTTTTTCCAACAGCATGGCATGGTGGGAGAAAGAGTAGTAGCTTTAAATTGAACTAGGATAAATTAAAATTAGATATAAGGAGAAGAAATTCTTCCCTGTGAGGGTGGAGCGTGAGGCACTGGAACAGGTTGCACAGAGAAGTGTTGATACCCCGTCCTTGGAAGTGTTGAAGGCCAGGTTGGAAGGTGCTTTGAGCACCCTGGTCTAGTGGAAGGCGTCTCTCCCCTGAACTACATGACCTTTAAGGGCCCTACCAACCCAAACAGTTCCATGATTCTATGAAATGCAAATTAATTTTGCATATACTCAAAGCTCACAAAAAGCCACATGATTTTATTAACATGCTCTGAGGTTGTGTCAAGAAAACTGCCAGAAGATCATAGCGCAAAGCATATGAGCACCTGAGTACTTTCAATCAGTGTTGTATCATGTCCTAACAGCATGGACTACAGGGCGAGTCCTCCTGTGTCGTTCACATAGGTCCATTTTTGGTCAACTAGATGTAGGCATGCAACATTGGTCACATTAGTTATGGCTTGTAACACCAAATACTTCCTGATTAGAAACCACTGTGCACAGAAGACTGATCTAAGCCAGTTGTAGGAGTGGTAACAATGTTACTGACACAGTTATCTTAATTGTATTATCATTTTTATTTCTGTTAGCTGTATTTCTTGAAATACAGTGAACCTGTAATAAAAATTTCTGCCAGGCATATTAAAGAGATTCTGTGTGCGGGTGACATTTGTGTTAAGGGGGTGAGTCAAGGTAATTCAAGTGAAGACACAGTTAAGGTGAAATAAATCACAAGGCTGAGGCAAGAGACAAGAACCCATTTGCTCTACCACTGGGAATGTAGCTACTGTTTGAGATAATGGAGCAGAACAGTTTCTGTAGTTGGTGTTAATTTGCCATATTCACTTGGTTGACTGCTTTTTGAATCATTTACTGTGCAGGGTTACTTACCTAATCCTTGTGTGCTGTGTATCAGTTCTAATTTAATTAAAACTTTCCCAGTTCCCAGATGCAACACTATAATTTTAGGAAAGAATAGAATGGTAATTTACGTTTATATAAGTCTGGTAGTAGCCCTGTTATCAGTTTCATGGTAGGTCTCCTATTTGATATTAAGCTTCTGCTGTTTCACCTGGCTTTCTTCCAAAGCATGGTAGACTCTTTGTATTCTAATATTATGGTTTAGCTTTGTCACAAAGGTTCCACATGCATATGTGCCTCTGGTATCAGTATGGAAGGGGGATTGCTTGTCTCTTATTGCTGTAAACAATTTTGGTCTTTGTTCTTTTCCACTCAACAGAATTTAGCTTCCTGGAATCCTTCAAACCCTGAATGCCTCCTGCTTGTTGTGAAAGAGCTCGTGCAGCAGTATCACCAATTTCAGTGCAGCCGATTGCGGGAGAGCTCTCGGCTCATGTTTGAGTATCAGACTTTACTTGAAGAGCCCCAGTATGGAGAAAACATGGAAATCTATGCTGGCAAAAAAAACAACTGGGTAAGCTCTTATTTTGTCTAAAATGCTTTTAACAAATACAACTCTTGCTTTGGAAGACTTAAGTTCTTCCTGAGGATCTCCGTGCTTTCTGTTTCTAATGGAGAAAACTCCTATTTGACTTCAGCTCATTTTCTGTATTCCCTGTTTTGTATATTGCTGTGTTCCATTACCTTGGTTGAACCAGATTTCCAGCTGAGAACTGAGTTTGAACCTGGTGTTCATTGATCTGGTTTATAAGTGAAAACTTTGAAACTGTTGAAATGCCTGTGCTGTGTTTAGAGGTCACAGTGCAACGTTAATGTAGAAGTTTGAGTTAGCTTTGAAGGTTTGAAAGGCAGAATAACAATATGTTTGGTATGACACTCTGCCAGCCTAGCAGCCTGCTTAGGGGTAGGATGCATTAGGGTGTGTTTCCACATGATGATTGAGTTGATTTAATTGGTAGCTGCAGCTGCCAGTATCTCTCTTGCACTTGTCTAAGCTGAGTTGTTCTGGGAGAGGAGAGGAAAAACTAACCCAACTAATGTTCTGCAAAAGGAGGCAAGATGGGCTAGAGCAGTGGCTTTGTAGGACATGCTTTCATATGACAACGGCATACTCTTAAGATAAACTGGCTTTCAGAAGTAGTATCTTCTGAAACAGGTGCAGTCTGAAAACTGGTGAAAATTCAGCACTCCTGTTATCAAGGCCTAGAATTCAACTTTGTCACTTCAATCATCCTTAAGTTACAGGTGATTCAAGGATGTTTGCTTTCAACTCACACATTCATCTGGTTTTCTTACACAAGTCATCTAGGCTTTTTTGTTTGAACCCAGATTTAATTTTCTTCATCAGAGAAATTCAGGCCTCTTCAGTGTTTATAGATCAGAATATTTGATTGAAATAAACTTATTCACAGATGCTATTGTCCATAGCTTGCATCACAAATAACTTACTATATCTCTGAATTTCATCAGACTGGTTTATTGAAGTGCCGAAGGCTTTCTGAACTGTGAAATTTTATCAGAGTTTTTGCCAGCTGCAAAAATTCTACTCAAGATTGTAGAAAACTAGGGGGCTTCTTTGTTTTTGAGAAGAAAGACGTTTCTACTCAAGCCTTTCGAGTCTTTTCTCAGTCTTTGGTGACTGAATAAAGACCTTTCTCTTCTTTAATTTTAAATGCTGTTTTAATTAAAAATATTCCAATAAAATAAATTTTAAATGCATTTTGAGTCAAATCCTTTTCATATAGCAGAGCTATAGATTTTTCCATAGCGTGTGCTTTTTTCCAAGTCTTTATTCTCTGTCAAGAAGACTCTTGAGAGTATGGAAGATTCTATGAAACTTGATATATGTGATAGAAGCTTCTTTACTAATGTCCTAAAACAAAACTGTGAAACTACCTTGTGTAGTTCTCTTTCCTGTCCTTTATAACTGTTTTGTTAGCCTTAAGGATCAGCAAAATAGGACTGTTTTTCTAAAAAGCAGGAGGTAAATGGCCTTTTATCTTCTCTGCCTAGAAGTTGTTGAAATTCACGTATCTGCTGTCTCTCAGGAATCAATAGTAGTTCAGCAGATTTCTGAAATAATCAAGTATGAGTCTTACACAGTGTTATGAAAGCAATCATCTTAGGTGCATAAGTTAAAAATACTTTGAAGAGAAGGCCTGAATTCAGCACTCTGACCCAAAATGGAAATTTGCTCATATACCTTTGTTCCACTGTCTTCAGTTTCCTAGAGTGGAAGTCTCAAAGATGTATAACAAATGGACAAACTATTATCTAGCTTAGTAGCTTCATGTTGGTGGAGTACCAGCAGATGCAGGAGCCCATTGAATACCTAATTGCTCAGGGCCGTGGCCAGAAATTCATCTGTCTTGACCTGATGCCTGTATCCAGTTTGTTTGGGCTGGGGAAGTGAGCACCATGGACAGGGGCTGCTCCCTGTCCAGCCAGAACACCTTTGGAAGTATTAGTTTGCAAAGTAATCTTGATTGAATGATATGAAAGATCTAGACATTTTGGAGCAGCTTATGATAAGAGCAACATTGATCAGAGGTCATTCATCAGTTTAGTGGCCACCCCAGTTCATTAGACTTGGTATTATACTAAAAATAATTTTCCTGATGTTATGGTAAATGTGGTATGGCATTTTTTGACAGTCCAGAAAAGAAGCACTATTTGTAGTATCCATTTCACTCCAGATAAGAAGTGAGGCCCCTGACTGTCATCATAGCAGTCTTCATGTTACACATGCACAAAAAGTCAGTGATTTTTCTGTGTACATCAGTGATACAGCATCAGGGAGTTGGCATCTCTCCTCACAGGTAGTGTAATCAGGAAAGGTTTCACCATTGGACTTTAATTTACACTCGCTTTTTGTTGTGTAGAGTTTCTATGGACAATTTCTTTGACTATCTTGTGTGTCTACCAGTTACAAATTTTAAGGGCAGTTCTTAGCTAGCTGGCATAAGGGTGGATTACAGCCCAACATCACACAAAACCTTTTGGCAAATGATGTAACTTGAAAGGTACCACTGGGAAGGTTTCAGTCACATTCCAGATCTTGTTTTTTCTTGTTCAGTGACTTAAAGGTAGAATGAGTTATCTCTAGTTCATGCCTGATAGATAGACCCAGAAGCAGATTGGCACTTAGAAAGTGGTTAGCTTGTCTCAAATTATCCCAGTTTTTTGTACTTAATTGCACAAAATCAATGTTTAACACTTTCTTTACTGCTAATTCAACCTACCTAACAAATATAGCTGTGTGGCTATTTTATTGAACTAAAAAAAATAGAGATAAAAATTAATATGGAGGAAATCAGGCAGGCATTTGTTTTTAAAAAACAGTTAACTTTGTTGCTTTATAATCAGGTGGACAAAGCCTGGTTTTAAGGAAGTGTATGAAACAGAAAGGAAATCCTTTCTATTTCCTTCATGTGCCCTTTATACGTAAAAAAGAGCAACGTGTATGGGACACTTGGCAAATTTTCAGTGAACGGTTGTCTAGGTGTTTAGAGTTATATAATTCTGAAAAGAGATTTTTTAAAACCTTCTATTTCAGCTCTTTTCCTCTAATATTTTTCAGAGGACACTTTTGATACATGCTCACCTTTCTGAACACAAATTCTCTTACATAGATCTGCAGAGTTTGTAGATGCCTCTTTTATCTATATGTTCATATCAATTTGTCAGGTTTTTAGCTTTGCTTACAGACTCTTTGCAGGTCTCGCCAGACCTTTGTCCGGAAATGAGTATAGCCAAGATACATCTATATTTAGAGTGTAACAAAATATAGTCTGATTTTTCTGTCATGCACATTGTTTTAGTCTAAGTACTTTTTGCTGTTGATTTACTGGCAATGAGGGTTAATGTCTTTTAAGGTGTTTTTCATATGACACCTGTGAAATCTCTGATTTCCCCCCGCCCCCAGTAGTTCTATCCAGCAATTTTGTTTTAAATCTCAACCCTTTGATATGAGCTCTTACATGTTTTTCTGGATAGTATTTAATCTTCAGAATGGTTATGGTTCTCTTTTAGCTACCAGGTCTCATTAGTGTTACCTTTTTTCCACAGACTGGAGAATTCTCGGCTCGTTTCCTCTTGAAGTTGCCTGTTGATTTCAGCAATATTCCTACATACCTTCTCAAGGTAAAAACCACTGTCCAAGTTGACAGTATTTATGAGAGAGTATGAATTATTGCAATCTCCTTAGTAATTATTTTGACTTTTCTGCCTTCCTGCTCTCCAAGAGTTTGAAAGTTCACCATTTCTAAGTCTGATTGGATTATATTTTGGAAAGGTGATGTTGGATACACTGTTTTGTAGGCCACTTTACTGGCATCTTTTATGTGAGTCTGTGGAATTTCATGATGTGTCAGTGCTGGGATTTTTAATGAACAGTCTCAATTATACCATAAGTCTCAACAGTAGAAGCAGAAAACCAAACTAAATATACTATTTCTTAACAGGGAACGAAGGCAAATTCTGGTTGCTTTAACTAAAAGCTTCGGCGATTGCTTTGCTTCATTGTTCACAATGAACAGAAATTTGACCAGATACTTTTGAAAGTAAGACTATAGAGTATTTTTGCAAGTTGGGATAAAAGAGTGTTTATCTCTTTGCTAAGAGGAGAAATAAAAACAGAAAAAGCAGTTTGTGACAAACTACCACCATGGAAGAATTTGAAATGAGTGGTTTTTAGAGCACGGGGACAGTCTTTGTTTGAAGCAGCTGCTGTGGAAGCCCATCATAAGGTCAGTATTACTATATTTAGAGAATGCAGTGAGAGATCTGTTTTTTCTGTCTATCATGACTGTCAGAATGAAGTGCCAGAACTTCCACTGCAGACAAGGTTTGAGTCAGTTGATGTTGCCAACACTCATCTTTCCTTTAAACCATGTGTCTCCCTTCTTTTGCTTTTAAATATTTGGAAAGAGGAACAGCTACTTAATCTTTAAAAACTAATGTGTTGAGATGCAATTGTCAATGTGGATTCCATTACCTCCTCTTCATCTTATTGTTAGAGCTGTCTTCAATTGTTAAATCACAATTGCAAGTGTGAGTCTTCAGTGTTTCACAAAATAAGATGTCTCAAGCTACAAACCATGAAAATAAAGGCAGGCACAACTATAATCTTGACTGAAATTTTTGGCTGCAGTTTGAGATTTTAATCCTATGATCTTTCTACCTTCTGTAGATTGTTTTCTGTTTGAATAATGAGCTGCTTCTCAAAAGTATGCAGATACTTTCAGTAGCAGCTCTTCTCCCAGCTGCTGTCTTTCAATGGGCTTTATCTTCTCGCTTTATGGGCATGTTTCTGGTCAGATGTAAGAGGGTCAGCTAAGGCCTTTTTGGGAAGGTTGGTGTTAAGCAGGATGCAGCAACAGTTCACCTAGACTGCAGAATAGCTGTGATTTTGCTTTGTGAAAGACACTGGGGAAAAAAGAAGGCCAAACATGTATAATGTGAACTGTGCTGTCTGCTTCTACCAGAGCTCCCAAGTGCTGTGTTTTTCAGGAGCAATTTTAAATGAGTTAAGAATTTCAGGACAAGTGCATAAGGAGTATGTAGGTTCAGTTGCAGGGCTGTCTTGTACCTCTCTGTTCAGTTTCTGGGAAAACTTGCAGGTTGGAAGGTGGTGTATGACTTACGTACCTGTCATCATGTAGGAACACCATGATAGTATCTGCTGTTGTTTCTGAAGAGTAACGTTTTAATGCATGGCAGCATACTCCTCCTTACTGTAATTCCCAATCATGTTCACTAAACATCTTCTCTAAACAAGGTTAGTATAATGTGGGTAAATCATTAGTGCTCCACAAGTCTCCTCCTGGAGTTTTGTTCGTCCTGAGTGCTGAGTGATTCATTAGTCTGAAGGAAAACTTGTATTTGTTTTGCATACATATGTAGTGTGAGGTGAAGGCACACACAGAGCAGATAGCAGAATCAAAGTTTCCCAGCCTGCCTTTATTTTGATGTTTCAGAAGTCATAATGTCTTAGCTTTAGAGTTTTTAAATTAACGTATTCTTTTGTTATAGCGTGGATTTTTACAGCAGCAAATCCTTCTTGATGGGAAATGTACTGGTGAAATCCTTAGTTTTCTTGATCAGGCTTCTACAGTGCAAGCTGGCAAGTTAACTATCTGTAGTAGGAAAGTGACATGTAGTCTGGCTGAGTAGCCACAGGAGAAGAAATATTGCTGTATTCCAGAAGTATTTGTTGACAGTAGAAAAATGGCTTGATTTAGACTCCAGCATGGGTTATGACAGAGTGTGCTTTGTAGCAGGCAGGATCTTATACCCTTGCTGCCTCTAGCTTCCTGTACTCTGAGCTAGATGAATGTCATCTCTTGTAACAACAACGTAAACAACTTAAAAGTAGGTAGAATCATTACTACTCTGTTGTGATTTAAGTAATTGTGCTCTGACTACTCCAAATTCATAAAGCTATTAAATAAAAAAGATATTTTTATTTTTTAAGCTGTCCATGTTTTTGTTTTTTTTTTTTTTTTTGGATGAGACTTTTGACATGAATAGGCTTTTAATATATTGCAATAAAATAGTTTATTTTCCATCATGGCTGTCATGCTGGTTTTGATGCTACCTGCTGGATTATGGTACATGATTGATAGAGTGTCTGTTGATGCAGTGGAAATACTTGTTAGTGTATTACCCTGAAAGGTGTATTACTCTGTAATGATTTGCAAATTTCAAACCTGTTCTGCTTTCTCTGACATATTCTTTTTTTATATTTAATTAATACTACTTGTGTTAAAGTCTGGTGAAACATTAAAGACCATTATTTTTGCCTAATCAATCTCTCCTAGTATCCCAGTGATTTCAAATGCTCTTCTGAAGTTTTTGTTGGTGTCAGTAGGTAATCACACTACAAGTGTGACTGTAAAGCTTTGTTTTATAAGCAAGTACTCAGGTTTGAGGATGTAAGCTGTGAGTTCAGTACGTAGTGTTACAAAATCTTTTGGGTTGTTGATAATGCACTCTGGAATCCTAAGGTGTTATTCTGTCAAATTTGTCCCGATTGTGGTGAGAGTACTTTTCCTACAAAAAATAAAAGTTTAAAGGTGTAGTATAAATTGGACTGTTATGGACTGGAGAGGTGAATTTGTCAGGTTATTTCAAAGGTATTCATGGCACTAAATTTAAATTTGAGTTCAAGTGTGTGTACGTCTTAAGTAAAATAGCTCAAAATATTAAGAAGACTGAGGATAGTTAAAAGAGCAATGCAGAGTATACTGTTTCTTCCTTTGAATTTTAAAATTGTAGCAAAATTTCTTCAGTTATTCTAGTAAAACTTCTTCAGGTTTTATTTAGTTGGAAACATAATACCCGTTATAATGTCTGCAGCAGATAAATCTCTCTTCATAACTTCTCCTGGCATACTCCTTTACATTTGAAAGAAAAAAGCATCACTGTATATTTTCTATGCTAAAGAGCTGTTCTAGAAGAAATGTTGGCTTATACTTAAAAAGCATGTTCATTATTTTTTCTTTTAGAAAGTTATACTTTAATGCAAAGGTTTTTATTTTAATGTGGACCTTTGTATCCACTTTCAAATTGGTTTTTTTTATGCAAATACATTTGATATAAGTGAGAACTTTGTGTTGAAACAGCCACAGAATCAAGCTGATGGCTCAAACTACTGCAAAGTTTATGATGATAAATCTTTCATTAAGGTTCTCATATTTGAAAATAATGTGGCTTTGGCTCAAGAAAATCCTTGTGTACTTTGCCTTGTTTTGCAGTTGGATATTTAATCATCATTTTCATTTTGAATTAAATTCTTTTCTGGTAGTTGCAGCATTTTTAATTTTCTCCACAGTGTTTTATGAAGGGAAGTATTCACTGTACATACTTGTTTCGAGAGTAAGTCTCTACTTCACATTTCTGCCTCTTTACAGGTACTGTGTACACCACAGTAACAAAAAGCATAGAAGGCTCAACATCTAAAATACCTCTTTCAAATTTTCATAGAATGTTTTAGGTTGGAAAAGATCATGAAGTCAAACCATTAACCCAGCACTGCCAAGTCTGCTAATAACCCCATGCCCATGCTGAAGTGTCCATCTACACATCAAATGAACGCTTCTAGAGGTGGTGACTCCATCACGTCTCTGGGCAGCCAGTGGCAGTGCCTGATTGCTCTTTCAGTGAAGGAATTTTTCCAGATATCCAATCTAAACCTCCTCTGCAACTTGAGGCCATTTCCTCTTCTCCTGTTGCTTGTTACCTGAGAAAACAGGCTGACCCCCACCTCATTACAACCTCATTCCAGGTGTTTGAGGCTCCTTAAGCCTCAAAATCTCCAGAATAAGCAACCCCAGATGCCTTGTCCACTCATCATAAGAGTTGTACTCCAGATCCTTCCCCAGCTCTGTTGTCCTTCTCTGGACAGTCCCCACCACCTCGATGTCCTTCTTGTAGTGAGATGCCCAGAACTAGACACAGCACTCAAGGTGTGGCCTCAACAATGCTGAGTACAAGAGCACGGTCACTACCCTGCTCATGCTGGCCACACTATTGCTGATACAAGTCAGGATGCCATGGACCTTCTTGGCTACCTAGGTACATTCATTCTGTGTAGTTTTGTTTCTTTCTTGGTAGTTTTTGTCAGCTAGGGGCACATATGTAATCATAATGACAAATCATTAAAAACCACCCGCTCAGTAATTTACAAATTGTACTTGTTTATGTGACTGTAGTATGACTGCACAGTATTAGTAGATTTCAGACTACGTTGCCAGTGATGCTGTTAAAAACAAGACATTTAGGTATTAGGTATTTTTTCTTCTTATTTCCATGGGGATTTTTAATGTTTTGACTAAGTAAGATGTTCCCTTATTAACACCACCTTCTTTTAAAGTACTCATTTCCTATGTGTATGTACCTGCTTGTTGTGCTTTGCTGAATAACTAATATGAGGACTAATTTAGCTATGATGCTGTGACCAGCAGCCTTCCAATAATTTCTCAATATTGGAGTGTAAAGGAAGTACGCAACACAGACCTGTTTCTTCAGATGCTTTTTTTTTGTGTGATGACCATTGTATTTAGTACGTATCTTTTAGAACTGAAATAAATAACAGACGTTGTCTAGACGCATTGCCAGGGGCCAAACAGTTGTGTGTAAGACTGTCGATGGAAGAGGTTTATCCTCAAGTTCAAAATGAAAGATAAGAACATATTTGTGTTTTTTTCCTTAGTCTGATTTCATCATTTGGAAGTCTCTTAAAAGACTTCACTGCAACTTTTGTTTACAATGTGGACTAAATTCCAGGTACTGTGAAAAAGACTGCAATACTTGTCTATGTTTGAGTAATTAACTATAGTGCAGAACAAACAAAAATGTAATATGCAGGGTCAAATGAGATTTTTTCCAGGCTAATTTCTTTACTGTTGTGCTTTAGCAGTTTGATTTATTTGACAGCATTTAAGATTTGTGTTAAATTGCTGCAAATACCAAAACACAAATGCACTTGTGTAAGAAGTTCTAAGCTGTTTAAAAAACCTAAGCTAAATATTCTGAAAAAAAATCATATTTTCTTTGGCTTTTAAACTTCAGTCATTTTGTTGGTAGATGACTAAAACCTAATGTGTAGTGTGTTGTGTCGCAACAATGGCGAGAACAATGTGGAGTTCAGATCTGACTTGACCTTTTTGCACTGGACTGTTTTAGTCTGTGCCAGGCAGCTACCTCTCAAAGGAACATAGAATGTTATGCATATACTATTTCTGTTGTGCTGGATAGAATGATGGACTTGCATACCATATGAAGCTTGTCAGTTCTGTAGTGGCTGGTGTCATTTTATCTCTTTTACCAATAGCAAAACTGGAGGTTTATAAGGATGATGGATAATCCTGAAATAATATGTAGTCCTCATAATTCACAATACTCTGACCATGCTTTACATAGAGATCTTTTAGGCTAATTTAGGTTGCTATTAATATTATACTACTTAAGACTTTGTGACAAAGGACAAAGTTAACTTCCTGAATTGCATTCCATAAAGTATTCCTTGTCTTGAGATGTATGCATTTGGAGCAAATAGTTTATATTTTAAAAGTAGATGACAGTATGATATTCACTACATTGGTTACTATACCAGCATTAACTTACTTAAACAGAATATTGGATCATCAAAGATTGTCTGGGCTTCTTCTGTTAATAAAGACAAACTTTATAACACACAATTATGAGCCATTCAGATTTTAGATTAGAAATGGGTCTGTGCAAGTTAGTACTGGCAGTATTTGAAACAGTAGTGTTTGTAGCAGCTGAAGACAGTAAATTGCATGATCTAGAGGCTGGGAAAATGTAAGCTGTGTGTGCAGAAGACATTATCAGTAGTAGATGTCATTGATGCTTGTCTCTTAGAATCTTTCATTTTAGCCTGTACCCAGTAATCTGCAGTTTATTTTTGCTGTCTA
This sequence comes from Rhabdornis inornatus, assembly GCA_013397075.1. Taxonomy (NCBI): domain Eukaryota; kingdom Metazoa; phylum Chordata; class Aves; order Passeriformes; family Rhabdornithidae; genus Rhabdornis; species Rhabdornis inornatus. The sequence goes on from VWZS01002827.1 coordinate 273,209, forward strand.
TGTTTTTCATTGAAAATAACAACAAAGTACCAGTGAGGAAGTGCTCCTTTAGCTCAATACCCTGGCCATTGTCAGAGTAGCAGCCCAGTGCCAGAAGCAGGCAAAACTCCAAGTACTGAACTTCACATGTTGACTGAGGCCAAAAATAAAATGGGGAGGGGAAAAAAATAATCTTCATGTCATGATGTGTTTCTGGTAGTTTAAAAAGTTGTGGAATCAGAAAACTAGACTTTTTGTTGCTGAAATATTTTAAGTGTCTAGTTTTTCATTATAGCTTAAAAAACATTTTTATTTTACAAGATGTTTCACTTGTTCACTGTAGGTAAAATTGTATAAGATCTTTCATATTCCACTGTGTTGTGCTTCTTGGCTAGTCTTACCATTGTACTCATATTATTGACCTCAGAGTTTTTCAGAATAGGTCAGCTCTTGTTTAGTCACAGAATCTACTGATTCTGGTATTGGCAAGTTAAGAGTAAAGTGATAACTGCTTTAGTTCAGTGAAGCTGCAGAAATACTTACAGACACTATGATTTAATTAGTCGTCCTTTCATGACTTTTTTCTTAATATCTTCTGCCCACAAACCAAGGGAAGCAAAGCTGTATAAAAGGGTACTTTATGATCAAAACGTGTTACATTTTAATTCTGGGAGAAAAAAAAAATCCCTTCATTCTCACTAAATTTATTTGTACAGCTTTTGCAGAATAAGATGGCTTGTTTGTAGCATCTAGTCACTAAAGCCGTATAAAACATGTTAGTGTCAGGAGCACCTTAAGCTCCATATGCTGAAAGCCAAAAGCAATATTTTAAAATCAGCTTTTTCTGTAATTTATTGGAAGATTTTGTTAATAAGATCTGTCAACTGGAACAGCTCATTCTGCACAGCTGATGATTTTTATAGGTTATGATCTTAATATGAATCATAGTCTCCAATCAACTGTATTTCCGATGACAGTTTTTTTTATTTTTAAACATTTTATTTTTATAACGCAATAGTAAAGGAAAGGACCACCACATCTACTGATAAATCTTACAATATTCATCTCAATTTCTGTGAATTCTCCTCAAATTCGGTAGAACTATTAATTTGCTATTCAGATATGACTGCATATATTTTTTATAAAAATTAAGAAAAATAAGTTTAAAAGAGCAGCTTTTCAAAGCCTTTTTTGCATCTGGTGGGAAAGCTTATAGACACGTTATGTTGCGTGACTTGGTTCAGATTTACTGCCTTGTTAGGGCTTGTAATTTGTACTATTGCTTTATATTTGCATTTTATGTATTGCATAGGAAGAATGGAATTCAATAGCCATAAAAATAATTGCAGGTTATTACATAATGATGGTGCTTGTTTTATCTGTCATGGTCCGCCCATAGTATGTAGAACAAGCAATGTACGGTGGTCTTAAACTGTGAAGTGGATCTTGGAAATATATATTTTTAAAACTCTTGCATTCATTCTCCACTGCTGTTTCTTCTTGAAAGAAAAAATATTTGAGAAGTTGTCAAGTATAGAATTTGAAGGTAGCAAATAATCTGTAAAACTCATGAAGCAGCAAATCTGTATTTGCAAATTCAGAAGTGCATAAAACATGATGGTAGAGTTTTATGAAGGATGTTTCCATGCTGAGCCCACAGCCCCCTTCTAGTATTGGGGTTTATTCTAAGGCTTCAGATCAGGGCTTAAATCCTACAGCAGCTCATATATTGACATTTTAATGTAGATTTTTTTTTATAAAAGTGCCAGTTGCTGTTACAAGGGCTGGGTTAGTTCAATGTTCTGGGGCTCTTTTGTTCTGGCTTTCAGCTTACTAGACTATGTCTTCTTAAGAAAGAATGATATTAACATGAATGTACATCTCTATGATGATTTCATATGATTCTTATTCATGCTTGGTTTGAATGCTGTGATTTGCATTGGTAACTTTTTTGCTAAATATACAAAATCCTTTCATGGCTACCAGTCTTAAAAGGGGGTTTCATATGTTTGGGAGTTTCTTTAAATATATATCTATAAAATAACCATGTAGTGGTGTGTGTAGCGCTGCTCACTTTTACTGGGTTTCGTGGATTTAGAGGTTTAAGCCAAAAATAAAAATAAAAAAATTAAAGCTTTGACATTGAGACATTTACTCTCAGCAGTAAACATACTGAGGTTGACTGATCTATCACTTTTTTTTTTGTCTAATTGATACTGGCAATGTCATTAATCATAATACCGTAAAACATAAAGTAAAAACACAAAAAAGTAGGATGTTCTGCTGTTTTTCTTCCATCTTACCAGAAAAATGCACAGCATTTTGTCCACCAGTTGCTAGCTAATAATGTGCCATGTTCCTACAAACTTTATTTTTATAGTAACTTCTGTTTAGGAAGGTTGTTGCTTGTTTACAGAAAGTGTATGTAGGTATTTTCTGTTTTAGAAGGAGACTTTAGATGGAGAAGGCTAAAGGAAAGTCTGCCTTTTCCAGCAGCATCTCAGTGAGACAGTGAAAGAACAAATAAAACTTAGACCTCTTGACTCTCTATTTCTGTTTTAACAGTTTAGGTGTTCATGCTAGAACTTGTATGTCTTTCATGTGCTAGGACCTGTAATCATTGCAAACAGTACATCCATGGGAGAGAAGGGGCAGTTGGGAGGAGCATTAATTTGGCTTCATTGGGTGCAATTAGGTGCACTTCTTAGGCCTCAGCAGGTTACCAGTGCATCAAAATTTGGGCAAAAAGATGTCCATGAATTACATGTTGGTTTTGAGTTGCGTAATGAACTGTCTGGAATGCACATATAACACTTAAGTATACCCATATAAAACCAGTAGGAAGTCCTTCTGGTGAAGGAAAGTAGCGAAATAGAGTTAAACTGATAATGCTGTTCCATCTCTTGCCATTTTAATGATTTGCTTTTGTAGTTATCTTAGGTAATAAACTACTGAAATATATGTGCTTTTAGTATATCAGAATGTGTTGGAGACACCAGTGTTTTACAGTTACATCTTTTCTGGTGTACAAAAATGTTAGACAAATATGACTGATGTCTTGACTAAAACTGATGACTGACTGATGGTATGTAAATAATCAGCAATTCACTTGCAAAACCCTGAGGACAATGTGTTGGTTAACAAAGAATAAACATGCTCATTCCAAGTTATTATTCTCATTGTTTAGCATTTATAATGTGTGTCCTAGATAAAATCATTAATTTTATCTCATTTCACCTAGCCTCATTACTTCTTTTAAGTAATAAATCTTATTTAATTTTCATTTTACTATTGTTAAGTGATTAGATAAGCTCTTGAAATGTAGGTCAAACTATACCCAGGTTCCTATTTAGACATATATGTAAGTATTGTTGCTTTTTCTCCCTACATAGATTCAATGGAATTAGTAACTGATCATCTCACAAGTTGTGATTTGATATATTGTTCACAGGAGTTGTGACATATGATAAAAAAAACTCTATTTTTCAGACAGGACTTGAAACACAAGCTAGGTATCTGCAAGTTCTGGGTAGAATCCTGAGCTGTGAGGAGAGAAGCTTGTACAAGGCTTTAACCAGAGCAGTGTTCTTCCTCTCCCCTCCTTCTATTATCTTCACAACTCATCACAGTTAAAATTAGCAGTCATTTAAGTCCATTTCATTTTGACGCACTTTCCTTGAAGGAAAAACAAGCCTCCCCTGTCAGCAGAAAGAGTTGTGTGACTTAAGAGTTGCTGGAGATTTTTCTCCTAGGCCATTTTTCCACTGTTATAGGTTTTTACTGTTCTGCTGCTATAACATTCTTTACTATTCTTGAGTGTCTTAAGGTGATTTTGGACACCTCTTCACATTTGGACAATAACTGTATTTCTGAAGATACTTAGAACTTCAATTATACCTTCTTTCTAAAGTTCACATAGTTGAGCTGTGTTCTGCATGAAAGAAAAGTACTGTAACTGTTTCACTTATTGAAAAAAGAAAAATGAAAAGCAAATAAATTGTAGAGCAGAGACCAGAGTACTTGCAATCTGACTTACAGTCTGTATGGGAAATATTTAAACTACAGTACAATTTTAATTTTATATTCTTAAGGCTGCATTTCATCTTTGTTTACAAATGGAACACTTACCTTTCTAGGTAGAATGTAGTTCTTTGTGTATCCATTTCATTTTATGCAAATTGTTTATTTTGCCAATGTCAATAAAAGGCTGTTAAAATGGCAGTAATTTCTAAGCTTTATCCTGTGCAATTAACCTGGACTGTACTAGAGCTACTGAACAGAAGAGCAGTTACTTTTGTATTAATATTCTTTTTTACACGGCAATTCAAACTCCCTTTCCAAGTTTTTTTGGGTTTTTTAAATAAAAAAATCAGGAATTTTTAGAACTTTATTTCAAGATATGTAAATTATAGGTGGATATTACTTGTTTTGTAGGAATAAAAAGACTGAGGTGTTAATACAGTACTCTAGGACGGAATGCTTTATGAGCTCTCCTAAAACAAAGGAAATGTTGGAATGAAATTACGAGAGAGATTGTCTTGATGCAATAGCACATGGTTCATAAGAAACTGTGAAACTGATTTGTAATGAACAAGACTGGCATTTTTCAATTACATTCTTGTAGCATCAGTTTTACTGTATGGCAGCAACTTAATAGCTAAAATATTCTTTGTTTCTTTTTTTTGTTGTTGTTTACCACATGTTGCCAGTTCCTTCTTGAAAAGATGTGTGATCAAACTGTAGGCCCATTTACAGGCCTTCAGGCAATGATAATATCACATTTAGGAGACTATACCTATTAAAGCAACTTGGAGGCATATATTATTTCTCTGACTCATGTGAGCCAGCATTGCAGCATGCAGAATTACTTCTCCATGGCTTCTTTATTTATGAATTTTGTGCATATAGCTGAATAAACTTAACCCTCCTGGAAAAATGGTGCAGAAAGTTATATGCCACTGATATAAAAATGTTATCACTATTACAAGAAGGTAAGTGTGTATGAATAATCATTATGTTAATATAGTGCTACAATACTAAATATAAAAGAAGATGTAACACAAAGATAATTGAATAGAAAAGAACTGAGAGTCATTTGAGAATTAAGAAGCGGAGATCCATGTAAGATTGAAAATATTGCAGTCTCCTAGGTTTGGACGGATGCATTCCCAGGAAACTTGGGAAATTGTAGTAGTGATCTGTACAAATGGGATTTGAAAAAAGAAATTTAATCAATTTTGCAATTCTCTCTATCAAGACAAGAAAGTGAGTGTGTTTAGCTGGACTTCTCTTCTAGAGCAGTTTTTTGGTGTGTACAGATGTAGGATTTAAGTAAAATCACCACATCCCTGAGCAGTAGAAATAGTAAAGCTTCATTTCGTACAGGTTGAATCCCTCATCTTGAATCACTGCACTGTGCTGTTATTGTTCTCCCATGTGTCCTGTGTAGTGATTTATCACATGAGAAGATGAGAACTGTTTTCACTATTTATCCCCCCTTTTTCTGCCTTTCATAGCAAACTGGATTACCTGTTGCAGTATTTGGTGGAATAACCAGTTGTGTCTCTCCTCTACTGACTGCTGATCTTCATAGAGCTTCTATGAACTTAATTATCTTTTGAGACTAAAAACAGGTCAGGGAAAGGAGCAAAGAGAGGGGGGAGGCATCTGAAAAGAGTGCTTACATACACTCTGAATCTGAAACTAAATTAAAAAGGAGAAAAATTATTACAGTATGTCTACACTAGAATGAAAAACTTCATGACATTCAAAATATTTTCATCATCCAAAAACTTTTAGAACAACTTGGCTCAAGTGGGATGAATGCACAAGTAAAATATTTACACTTGCTTAGCACCAAGACGTTCAGTTGAATTTGTTTGTAAACTCCTTCCTGCGGCTTAATCATCTATCAGTGTTGTTTAAATCAATTTGGGGGTGCCTGTCTAAGGGATTGTACAGTTTAAATCCTTAGTCAGGTAGTCCATTTGGGAACATTTGTGGTAAGATCATGGTGCAGCTGATTTTCTTCTTCCTCCACTGAGTTAATCACTGTTACTGTGAAGGAAATCTCTCCTTTAATGTAAGCTGAAGGAATCAATAGTAAGTTTTCAGTATGAAGACTGTTAACTACTCATTTAATATGCAAAAGCTATTTCGGGGTTGGATGGAAAAAACAAGTCTGATTTTGTAGAGAAAGATTAATAATCTCTGCGTTACCATATTAAGGCAATTTTGGAATGTACTTTCAATTAAGATATTTACAGCTGTACAAAACATTAGTGTTTTTCAAATCACAGAGAAAGACTGGAAACAAGTCTTATCTCTTCATCTTTGTGTTATAACTTTGTATTCTTTGAAAAATACAATAAAAAGATTCTTCTTGAGATTGATATTTTGGAAGCTTACCGCATGTAAACTTTTGAAAACACTAGTTTGAAACTTTTACGGTATTGTCTCCAGATATTTATTTGTTTTTCCTGTGCATGAGGGTGTTCAGATCTTTGCAAAACGATTATACAGAAACCAAAGTATTTGGAAATGCTCAATTTATCACTTCATGTAAATTATTAGTTCAGGACTGTTTCCCTTTTTTTTCATGCAGCCATTAATTGCAATCCAGCTTCTAACACACTGAAAGCTAGACAGATACAGAGCTAAGCATTTATTAATGCTGATTGAGAAAGGAATATTCAAAAATTGACAAAAATACCTTGACAGTGTCTTGTTAAGTAACCATCTACAAATATATTAATTCCATTATTTGAATGGACTCCTTTCTTGACTAATCAATGACCTTCTTCTCTTAAGCGTATCTGTCAGGACATGTCTTCCTAACAAATCTGTTCAGCCTGGAGCATGTAAAGCATCATCCTCATCTTCAAACTGTGTTAAGTCAAGAAAGTGCTGTGGTAATGTGGGCATTGCTTGTCCAAGAACATTAAGAACCTTGGTCAGGATCTTTTTAACCATAAAAGGATGTCTGTTATACTTTCTTGTTTGGTATAAGTTAGAAGGGAGTGAAAAAAAATACAGAAGGAATTTTTATTGCAGAGAAGTATTTCCCTCCAAATAGCACATGAAGGGAAACCGTGTCTGTAAAAAAAGATTTTCTTGGCAGGGGAAGAAGTAGTCTGATAAATGTTGCTGATAAATGTTTTAGCTTTAGATGACTATTGGATATAAACCTCAAATTTTTCTACCATCAGAAACACAAAAAGTTAATTTTTAGACAACTACTTATTTTTCTTCTATTTGTGTAAATCCTTCTCTGGATACTAGGCCTGATTTCTTCTATTATTGTTTTTCCCACCACAGTTAGAGACTGTTATCAGTTTCATTTGTTTAGAAGCTTGCTTGCAAAATGAAGAAAAAGTAAAAGAACTTGCTGATGTGTGTGTTCCAGGAATTTCTGTATGAAGATAAGAGTTTTTCAGTGCGGTTTTGACCTGGTTGTGTACAAACATAATTGTTAGCAAAATGTTTATTTATTGTTTTTCAATATGTTTTGTATTTCTTTTGAGAATGATGACAAATTACTGTGTGTTGATATCTATGGTGGGAAAATGATGCATTTTATTTTAAGATTGTGAAATCGTAAAATAAGTTCTAAAGTGAATAGGCACTGTCTTTCAATTTGCATTCAATTTTTAACAGTATATTTCCTTTTCAAGTTTAGCAGTAATACCAGAATTCTCAAACTCCTTTAAGTGACCAAAACCTTTAAGTGTCCAAAACTGTTGAGCACAAAAAGAGGACAGTATGTGCCCTTTGCATCCCTGTGTGTCTATAGGTGGTGCACAGACTGGTATATTACAAATATATAGTTTAGTGTACTACCAAAAATCTTTAAAGCCTCAAAGTGAGCATCAATGTCTTCTCTTTCCTTGTGTCATTGTGAGATTACCAACATGAAGAAGCAGGAAGACCAATTTTTATATTTTTTGTTTCTACTGAGGTTCTTAAAGTGATTCCTTTTGATTGCTAAGAGGGCAAATCACATTATTTCTTGGGTTTTCGTGTATAAAACAAGGGGCAAATATTTAAAATGTATTAGTGACAGACAGTTCCAAATTTATACAGTGTTTTGGTTCTTACTGCAGTCAAATTTCTTTCTAAAATGAATTGTTGTACAGCTATTCAGTGGTTTGGAAGCATTTATATGCTGAAAAGCAGGTAGATAACTTTTCAATAAATGAACTTATGCTTAATGTGTGCTTGTAAATTCAGAGCAATTAAAGGATTCACTTTTTTTCTTGGTTGGTTTTTTATTGTTTTCTGTAAAGGACTAGAGAAATGACAGTAAAGTTTACTTTTTTCTGTTGTATTATTCCTAAAATGTGTTTTATAGAAAGTTAGATGTGGTGCAAATACAAGTTGTAAAATGTAGATTTCAATCAAAAAAGCCTGCAAAGCAATATATTTATAGATAATTACACGGTATGGAATGCAAATTGCCGTATTACTTTTTGGAAGGATGGTGTGGCTTCACTAAATCTAGATTATAATTTTTTCTTACACAAATACTGAAAATAATAGTACATTTACACAGAATAACTGATTATTCAGTAATGAGAAAAAGTCACTTGCATGTGGAAGCAAATCACTGATGTACCCAACTGTCATAAAAAATAGTTGATTTCCAGATTTAAACCAGAGTTTTGGCTATAGTGAAGAGCAGGTGTATACCTCATGGTTGGTGGGTTTTCTTCCCTGTTTTTCAAAGGAATTTTCATTATATTTCATGTTATGGGAAAGGACTAGCTGGTAGTTTCACTTCCCTGTGTTTGTGTTAGAAAAAAAGCAGAGGTTTATGATGCTGGAAAGTGATCAAGGCAAGAAGTGTTATGTCTCCTGTTATGAAACTAGTTGTGTGCAATTTTTTTAAAAACAAATATTTCAGATACCTTTATAGAAAGGCTGGTCTAATTGGCCCAATTGGTGTAGTTTAGGCCAGTCAAGAGACAACTGTGTTTTTTATTCCATGGGGTGGACTCTGCCCTCATTGAAGTCAACAGGATCATGATCACAGAACTATATTCATAAACACAGATTTTCAAACCATCTGAAATGTAAAGGGTAATTATATGGCATTATATATAAAGGCCTCTTTGTGTTATGTGCTTGTTCTGTGTTTCTGAGGGATAAATATATACAAGAATTGTAGGTGTGTCAAAGCAGCAAAACTGGTTCAGACAGGTAAAAGCATTTGAAGTGGTGTCTTTTGCACCATTAATAGTTTTGAGTTTGTCTAAGTATTTCTGCATCAATATTGCGAATCCTGGTTTTAGAGATTTATTATTCCTATAAAAGCATGAGGCTGAAATTTGGCTCATCAAACGAATTACTCTTTCATTCTTTTTCTATTAAAATAATTTTATGTTGCCAGTGATAGTTGTCTGATACTGGAATGCTTCTGCAACTTAAAATTTTTTCTTGTTCACAAGGCAGTTGGTAGTTAAAGGAATTGAGATTAATAGGTTTCCTTTCTGCAACATGGATGACAAACTTTGCAGTCAGAATCTAAAGGTTTTGAAATGCTGACTTAAGCCCTGTAACATCACTGATAAGTATTAATCTCCACATGTTAAAATTGGGAAACTGGTATATGAAGTTTTGCTAGAGTAAGGTAGTGACAGACCAGAAGTAGATTCCAGTAGTTGTGATTTTTAAGCCATGGAGTATCAAATACAATAATTATTTCATCTGCTAATTTAGCTGTGGCTGTCAACCTAAATTTAGTATGGTATTTTTTAGTAGGTGAGTACAAGCTATTCTGTGTGTTAACCTTTGTCCATTTGAGTATTTGTTTATCATGGTTGAACTTTATGCAATTTAAGGAGCTGTCATTCAGTAGATGTTTTTAAATCTTCAAATAATGTCCTTTGATACACCAGTGTTGGAGATAGAGAAGAAATGTGCAATTTTATTAATTTCAAACAAACTGAAAAGGTTTTTAATGACTGTTTTAAATGTTTTGTACTTTAGTCATAGGTTATCTTCTAAATACTGTTTTAGTCCTTTTTAAATAATAGTTGCAATTGCTACTATAAGCTTAAAGGGCATGTATGTATAAATTCAAGACTAGAGATATTTTGAATGATAAGTACCTTCCAAATGCTTTTGTGCTGCTTTATTTAAATTATTTAATGTCAGTTCAATATGTCAAAATGAAGTAGAAGGCAGTGGAAATTATATTCAAGTCTATCCACGTGAGCAATGGCATCAAATTAATTTAGCATGAAGTAAGCTTTCAGTGGTGAGACTTAAGTGTCATTCTTTTCCTGCTGACATTGACAAGTGATCATTCAAGTCTTCAGGTGTAAATGACAGCTCAAGCTGTTGTGGTGTCAGGTTAATCAAACCAAAATTGAGTTCAGGAATGGCCTCATGGCTCCTCTGGCTACCCTGTGAAGAATCCAGCGCTTCATGAAAGAAAGTAATTTATGGAATTTTATTATGATACCAACTATTCATTACACAATCATTGCTATTCCCAGTGCTGAGGTGGCTGTTACCAGTGTCAGGATTGCTGATGGCTTCAGCATCAGTTCAGACAAGAATGCAAAACCTGGCATTATCATCTCTGTATTAGCCAAGTTTTCTCAACACAGAGCTCAAACCCTAGCACCAGAAGTCTGAGTGATTAGTGCCACAGTATTTCATGCTCTTCTGAAGACAGTGACTTTCATTTTATTTTTTCTTGCCTGCTCTGAATTGTTCTGAAACCTTCTAGGCCCCTCCATATGTCATTGGGGAACAAAACCTTCCATATATGGAATTTAATTAAT
>VWZS01002829.1:893-12580 GCA_013397075.1 Rhabdornis inornatus
TTGTTGCGGTGCGCAAGTTTTTAAGTTTATTATAAGTTGATTTCATTTATAATTGTAATGGTTTCTCCCTGGTGTTCCCCCTTCTGTAATGGTCTGCCCCAGGTCTTCCTTTCCCGCCCTTGCCCTGTTGCACCTCCCCAAACCCCTCCCAGTTAAGTGTCAATCCTCCCCGGGCCCTCCCATGTATCCAGAATGTTCCCTGTCCTTCTCCCTCAGACCACTCCCTAGCCCTTGTCAATCCTCCCTGGTCCCCCCCGATGTTCTGGAAAGTTCCCTGTCAGTTGTTGGTTTCTCGGTATGTGATTCGTCCCCGCTTTCTGTACCCCACCCAAGTGTTGCCCCATTGGAGAATCGGTTTATTGTCTCCTCCCTGTGTTCCTCCCACCTACCGTCCCTATTGGCTGTTAGCTTGTACCCTCCCATGGGGGAGGTCCTGTATTTAAGTTGCTGTTTGCTTGTTTTCTGCGCTTTTTGGTGGTTCCCCTCCCTGTGACCCAGTTGTCTCCCCCTACCCTCGTCCAATAAACCCTGTGGATCCACTAAAAGGACTCGCCCGATCCTTTACGGTTCTCGGACGCGCGTCTCTCGTTCGGGGCTCCCAAAGCCCTAGCCGTACTCCCGGTGGAAGATCTTTTCGGGGGACGGCCCACTCCTGGCGCCGAGCCTCGTCCTCGTGGGCTAGTCGGGCCGGACAGTGTGGACAGGAGGAGGGCGAGGCCGCGTCATATACCTATGCACATATAGAGTAAATCAAATAATTGCATCAATGGAGATGCAGTTTTCCATAGCTACCATGCATATTAAAGTCTGTGGAGTTCTGTATTTCCAGGTGTCTTTTCTCTTGAATTGGAATCAAGAAGATGGGACAAAAATCTGCCTAAACTGTACTTTATGAAGTAATGGAGAAGAATAAATGATATATGTATCTTTTGGCTATATTTTATCATCTGACTTAATTTCAAAAAGAAAATTGTTTCAATTGATTGAAACAGTAAAGAAAGTGAAAATAACTGAAAATAATTATAAAAACCCTGAAACAAAAACCCCAACAATGCAATAAAACTGAACAGGTATAGATGGGGAATTATAAGACTAAGAGGGCAGAAGCTCTAGAAGGAAAAATCTCTTCTTGATCAGTAGCAATTTTTTCTCCTTCACTCCTAAAGAAGGTTAAAATTTAGTCTTTTACTTCCTGCACTCTTAGTGTGTGCTGTCATGCATGTATCTAAGAGACATATGATGATCAGAGATTACCATAAACGTGTTTGAAGTACTAGTTTGTGTCTGGGTGGTGTGGATATGGTGCTAATTGTTTACTTCCCTCCACAAACGGTTTCCCAATGCTCTAGAGTAAAGGCCTCAAATAGCCCTTTCTGTAGGCATAAGAACAAAAAAGCAAAGACTGCTTGTTCAGGAAATGGAGCTGGTCTTAGACTTCTGGCTGTATCTGTGCTAGTAAATTAAATATGCTCAGGGATGTTTGCTTGACATTAAAACCACCAAGAAGCACATCTAGAACACAGAACTTAGGTCCAGAACTGCACATATCTCTGCAGCCAAAACCTCTATGTCTGTCAGAGACCACCTGTTGTAGGTAGACAGTTGAACACAGTAACCTGAAAGGAAAGCTGGTGGTCATGAAACACATGGGAATCATCCCAATAGTTGATGTCAAGGATGACCATGTCACAGCACTGTTCAACTTACTGGAAAAGAAATATAAAAATACAAGGTGCTATCTCCTATCAATGCATATTCTTTGAGCTTTGGGAGGGGAGGATGAAAGGAGCCCCATCTGTGTATCAGGCATATTGCTTACTACTCCTAATCACATTTCTTGTTGTGCAGATGTATTGATTTGAAGATTTTATTTCAACAGAGAATGGATATGCAGAGTAAGTTTAAAATCTCCTGGTTGTTTGTCATGGTTTAACTCAGTTGGCATCTAAGTACTGTGCAACTGCCTCCTCATTTTCCCCAGGTAGGGGGAAAAGTCAGGACAAAAAAGTAAATTGAGATAAGAACAGTTTAATAATTGAAACAAAATAAAATATAATAATACTAATGATAATAATGTCAATAATATCTGCATCATCAGCAATAATAATGAAACAGAGAGAGAGAGGAAAAAAGCCCCAGAAAGGCAAGAGATGCTAAATGCAGTTGCTTATCACCCAGTGACAGATGTCCAGCCTGTCATCCTGCTGCAACAATCAGTACCTCCCAGCCAGCTCCCCCCAGTTCATGCCCTGCCCACATTAGTCTGTGTATGGAATATACCTTTGGCTAGATCGGGTCAGCTCTCCTGGCCATGCTCCCCCAGCCTCTTGTGCACCTCATTGCTGCAGAGCATGGGACAATGAAATGTCCTTGGCTGTGGAAAGTATTTAATAATAATAAATTAAAAATAATAACAAAAAAACAACAATAAACAAAATTTAATTTTAGTAGTGAGCAAAGCAGCTTACTTTTGGTGAAGCTTACAAAACCTGGTAGATTATAGCAAGATGGTTTATCCAGACTTACAGATACATGACTTACACCTGCAAATAATTACAGCACTGTTAATTACACAAGAGATGTACACAAGAGATGGTGTAATGTGAATACTATAATTTAGGAGATTTTTACAGAGGTAATATAAGGAAGGCTTCCTATCAGGGATCTACCTTAGGCTGCAACCTTCAGCCCTCCTTAGGTTTCAACACCTACGGGATGGATAACCCTGGTGTGAAGGGAATGAGCTCTGTGTTCCGTTAAAGGCACAGTTTTCCCAGGAAGGTCTTCTTGCCAAAAGAAAGCATCTTTCTGATTGTCTTCACACTGAAATGGGCTGCCCTTGCAATATAACTGAAAACAACTGTTACTCAGCTATGCAAAGAAAAACAGACAATCAGGTATCTCCTCTGTATGCACTACTGTTGGTCAAGGAGGAAGTTTTTAATGAAAAGGCAGGCATGTAATTCAATTGTTTATAATTGAAGAGCCTATATAAGAGTCTAATAAGAAATAGTTTCTCCTCAGTATTGCACATTGCTTATTTTCATTTTATGACATTGGCAGGTGTGTCATACATTATGAAGAAAAAAAACCATTGTGTTTTTCCCTGTCTCTCAAAATACTTTAAGTGCATACACAATAGCACTTAGGAGGGACACCAACTTGGGGAGGGGTTTAGGGTGGAGTGATAGGGGAAAAGCGGGAAAGGGAGACCTGGGGCAGACCAACTTCGGGGGAAAACACAGGGATATACCATTATAACAATTCGGGAAAACTGACTTATAAGAAACTTAACCTAACAAGCTGCAACACCAAATCTCAGATTTTTATCTAGGTAGGAAATGCTTGACTCCTCCCCCTGGGTGGAGCATCTCACAATGGGATGATGTAATTTTATCAGTCATGCAGTGGGACTCAATGGTCCATTAACAGAAGATACTTCCCTAGAGGAAGGATGAGTGGAAAAGATAAAGAACACTGCCCCACCTGGTTTTAACATTAGCAGAAGATATCCCCCCTGAGATAAAGATCACTGCCCCCCCGGTTTCAACAGATGGTGATAGAATATATACTTTTGGTTACATCCTGCTTTGCAACCCAAGACACTGGTACTTTTGTTTTGAGAGTGTTTTGCCTAATTCTTTGGAGCCAATTTGTAATAATTAGAGAATGACAGGATCCTTTATGCTGGAAAAAGTCCTCTGAGATAATAGAGTCTGACCTTTGATCACCACCTTGCCAATTAGAGCCAAGTTCCAAGTAATTTCTTGAACACCTCCCAACTTGGTGTTGCTGAGGCAGGACCTGTGTTTCCTAGACCTGTGCTGGCTGTGTGTGATCTCTTTGCTGTCCTGTGTGTGCTGCATGATGACGCTTTAGATGATCTGCTCCATGACCTTGCTGGGCACCAAGACCAGGCTGAGAAGCCTGTAGTTCCCTGGATCTTTCTTCTGGCCCTTCTTGCGGATGAGCGTCACATCTGGCAACCTCCAGTCAACTGGAACCTCCCCAGTTAGCCAGGATTGATGATAGAGCATCTTAGCAATCTCTTTTGCCAGCTCCCTCAGTACCCTAAATGACCAATTCACAGCAAGTATCACCACTGTTTTTCGGAGAGTTCACAAAGATTCATACTTTGAAAAAAATTAGTACTGTGCACATTGATGGGCAAAACTTGCAGAAAATCCTTACAAAAATGGTTTTCTTCACTTCACTTGGATATGTAAAGCTTCCAAATTAACAGAGTAATTAAAAAATGGGGGAAATAAAAAAAAAAGGCACAAGCTGGATTTTTAAAGAAAAAAGGGCTAAAGCAAATAAAATTGGCTATGAAACAGAACAGCATTGAACTGAGATCTGCTTACATTTAGGTATGTGCAAGATCCTGGTATCATGCCAGTTATCTCCTTATTTAAAATTTAATATGCTCTAAGTTCACAAGTTAACAAGGCTAATTGTTGTGGTTTGTTCTTTTATTGTTGAGATTTTACAGTTAAAACTTTACTGTTCTTTGTTTTGTAATGGTTTATCCCTAAGTTGTTCCCCCTGGTTCCAGTTGTAATGGCTTGTTCCCCTCCCGCCTTAGCCCCTGTCTGTCAACCCTGCACCCAACCCACTTTCCAGAGTCTTCCCTGTCCGTCTCCCCAATCCCTCCCAGAGCCATGTCAATCCTCCCTGGCCCCTCCCTTTCTTCTCGAATGTTCCCCGTCAGTCATCCCAACCCTGGTACTCTATTGCTCATACGATGGTTTCCCCACCCATGTTCTCCCTGATTGGTTAATCCTTTATGCGCCCCCCCCTCCTTGTGTTCATTGGTCCCTGAGTTGTACCCTCCCACAGGGCGGGGCCCCTATTTAAGTTCATGCGCACCTTCTCCCCTTGCCTTTGGTGGTTCCTCCTGCCTGATCCCGGGCCGGTACCCCTACCCTCCTCCAAAAAACCTCCTTCTGGACCTACCAAAGGACTCCTTCTCACTCTTTACTCTCCTCTGGACTGGCTGCCATCCCTGTAGCATGGGCTACATACCCTTACCCGAGATTCTCTGTCGAGATTCCAGGGAAGGGCCACTCATGTCACGGGCTTGCCTGGAGCTAGTTGGGGTGTCCAGCGTGAGGGGATGAGTAGGCGGGCTGTGTCAGCTAATTCTAGGGAAAACAGAATTTTCACTTTATACAGAAAAGAATAGGGTAAAGACAAGCATCTTAGGAAAATTAGTCACTTGGTATTAAATGTTTAGTTCATAATTCCTTCAACATAATTCCTTTTCATCCAAACAGTTTCTTGTTATTAACAGTTACTATTTTAAGGGTTTTTTTAAATTTAGAACAGTGAATATTCACTTACTGTTACTTCATGGCGGTCAGAAGTTGAGTACATTTAGAACTCAGATGTATAATGTTTTAGAGGAGATGTGTACCTTGACTTTGTCCTTCAACAGAAGAAATGTAATGTAGGCAGCATTCATCTGGCACGTATTTGAAGAACAGTTGCACCCTTTTAATCTCTATTTATTATCTCTCATTACAAGGAAGAAATACTATTTAATGGAGATAAACCACTCAATTGACTTCAAATAGCCCTTAGCTTTAGTGTTTATGGAATGTGTTATTGGAGATGGATGCTTTTACTGTTAAAGGGGGAAAAACTACTAGTAAGACTATTTTCAGTTACAATATGTGTGAGAAACTTGAAACTGAGAAGCTGCTTGTTTTAAAGCTTGGTTCCAAAAGAGTTTCTACCTGTAATGAGCATAAAGAAAAGTATGTCCTCCCAGTTCTTGTCCTGGCTTTTCACTAGTGTCACCAAGATACTGATTACTTGAGATAGGAACAGACATTATCTTGAGAGAGGTAAAATGATCAATTTATTTCAATAATATAGGAAAAATTCTTATAATTCAAAATTAATACTGAGGTATTGCCTCAAAATATAGAATGTAACTACAGCTTGATTGCAGTCTTTGCCCAAAATTCTGCTCCTGTCAAAGCCAGTGGTAATTTTATTAAACTTTTAATATAAAAGTTATTTAGAAAATAAGGACTCAACTAGCACTAATGTTCTGATTTCCAGACCTATCTGGTACTTGCTTATTATATTAAATGCATTGGATGCAGAGATGCTCAAAACTCTTGAAAAATAAAATAACTAGAGGTTATACATAATATAATGCAAATAATAACTGTGAATTATTTAATACAGTCAAATCCCATTGTCTTGTTTCTGTAGACAGACACACTGAAATCTGGAATAAATTGGTAAAGTCATCTTACATTTCTTTCCTGGAAGGTATAATACATAAAAATAGACAAGCCCAGATACTTCAAACGAGTGTTCATCGTGTTATTGCAAATGATAATGTTATGAATTATATTCTATTTATCCAATTTATCAAACAACAAGATTAAATTTAGCAGCAAATTTTTAACAGTAACAATTATAAATGAATACAATCAAAGTATTGAATACATATATTTTAGTATATATAAAATTTGGGAGTGAGTAATTTAGTATAATTGGGGTTCATATAAAGCATAAGCAAAATCAACAGGGGGTACAGGGAGGGGCTCGCCCTTCCTCACATACCAAAGCATCAAGTCTAACAATCCTACTTATATACTATATGTTAATGCATACTAACACAGAATTTTCTCGAAAACTCCTCCTAGATTCTATTCCTAAAATCTACGTCACTATGTTGTATGGCGCATGCTCTACTAATGGGTTAGGGGTCTCTCATCCTTTTGAGGGTTTTTTTTCCCATGAAGGCTCATCATCTTCATCAGTGTCCGCTATGTAACCTTGCAGGCAGCGCAAGCGCACTAAGCTTGGGTTATATAACTAAGCATATGTTCCCACAATAAAACCCTATTCAAGTTCCATGCCTGGAATCATCCCAATTTGGCCCATTCCGAGGTCGAAACTTTTATTTCTAGATGCTGTTTATCAGACCTACATCCTTCTACTACTCCCTTCCAACATCCCTCTTCGACTCCTTTCCAACATCCTTCTTCGACTCCCTTCCAGCATCTGGAGGATGTCCTCTGCCCTGTCTCACCATCTCCCCCTCCCAATTGTGTAACAATTATCTTCTATTGATCTAAGTACAATTTTGCTAATATAGTTACAATTTAATTAGCACAAATCACATTTATCACAGATAATGATTAGATATTGCTGTGCACTTTTGTATACTGCTTCCATTTTTTAAATTTTGCTACTTAAAATATAAGTGAACTGCAGCTGAAAGATATTTAAAACTTTGCAGTAGGAACTGTTCATTAGAACTGGGTTGGTATTGAGGAACTCTATGTTTGGGAGCTGATTACACAGCTAATCATTTGCTGAGAAGAACATACATTAGAGTTGGGGTTTTATTATTAACATTAGGTGGCCATTTGCTTTTTAAATATTAGGCTCACTGCATCAGAAGCTTTCTGGATCAAATCTGTATTAATCAGATTTAAACCTCTTACATGAAAATTTTGATTTTAGTTTTCTGCCTGATCCTTTAGTTCAGATTGGTTGTATATTGGGCACACTGGGTTTTAAAAAAAGGCTGTGTTTTGTACATCTTCTGGAGTGACATAAAAATGTGTAATAGTAGAAAATTAATTATGTATCTATATTTTTCTATAGTGTTTCCTTAATTAACAATCCGAGTGTGTACTATACTCATGTAAGTATCTTGTATTCCACTACTATAAATGAAAGCACATTTCAAGTGCCTGCCAAAATACATTTTTTGTCTCATACTTTATTCCATTAGTGAGGAAAGAGAGGTGGTAGGGTGGCTTTGTATAGTAGGGAGTGTTTCAACTGTCTAGAGTTCAAGGATAGTGATGTCATAAATTTGAGTCTGGATGAGTAGGAATCAAGGGGATGGCAAACAAGGCAGATACCCTGGTGGTAGCCTGTTCAAGACCACCTAACCAAGATGAAGAGGCAGACAAAGCAGTCTACAAGCAACTGGAGGATATCTCATGATCACTGGCCCTTGTTATTGTGGGAGACTTTGCTTTAAATTCCTGGATCTCTGTTGGAAACAGCACAGCAGAGAGGAGGCACTCTAGGAGATTCCTGGACTGTGTGGAAGACAATTTCCTCACACATATGGTGTGTGTGAGCCAGCGAGGGAAGAACTCACTGTTTGTGAATAGAGAAGGACTGGGGGTGATGTGGTAGTCGGTGGCTGTCTTGGGCATAGTGACCACAAAATGATAGCTTTCAACTCTTCGTGAAGGAACAGAGGACATTAACCAAACTTCTGCCTTGACCTGCTAGAGGGCAGACTGTGGCCAGTTCAGGACAGTGGTTCAGAGAGCCCCTTGGGAATCAGTCCTTAATAACAAAAGAATCCAGGAAGGCTGGACATACTTTAAGAAGGAAATCTTAAAGGCACAAGAGTGGCCCATCTCTATTTGCCAAAAGACAGGCCAAAGGGGGCAAGGAGAAAGAAGACTGGTCTGGCTGAATAGGGGGCTTTTCCTGGAACTCAGGCTAAAAAAGAGATTTTATAACCTTTGGAAGAAGGCAACTTGGGAAGTGTACAAGGTTGTTAGGTCATGTAGACTGAAAATTAGAAAGGCGAAAGTTCAGCTAGAACTCAATCTGGCTGCTCCTGTGAAAGATAATGAAAAGAGTTTTTATAAAAAAATTAACAACAAAAGGAGGATCAAGGAAAATCTCCAAACCTTATTGGATGTAGAGGGAAATATTGTAACCAAGGATGAGAAAAAGGCTGAGGTAGTTAATGCCTGCTTTGCCTCAGCCTTCAACAAGAAGACAGTTATTATCAAGGCAACCAGCCCTCTGAGCTGGTAAACAAAGACAAGGAGCAGAACTGACCCCCTCTCCAGGAGAAGTTAGTGACCCACTGAGCTGCTTAGACACCCAAAAGTGTAGAGGTCCAGATGGAATCCATCCAAGGATACTGAGGGAGCTGGGGGAAGAGCTCACCGAGCCACCCTCCATTTACCAGTGGCCCTGGCTAACCTCGGAGGTCCCAGTTGACTGGAGTGGAGGTTGGCCAATGTCATACCTATCTACAAGAAGGGTTGGAAGGAGNCCACAAAATGATAGCTTTCAACTCTTCGTGAAGGAACAGAGGACATTAACCAAACTTCTGCCTTGACCTGCTAGAGGGCAGACTGTGGCCAGTTCAGGACAGTGGTTCAGAGAGCCCCTTGGGAATCAGTCCTTAATAACAAAAGAATCCAGGAAGGCTGGACATACTTTAAGAAGGAAATCTTAAAGGCACAAGAGTGGCCCATCTCTATTTGCCAAAAGACAGGCCAAAGGGGGCAAGGAGAAAGAAGACTGGTCTGGCTGAATAGGGGGCTTTTCCTGGAACTCAGGCTAAAAAAGAGATTTTATAACCTTTGGAAGAAGGCAACTTGGGAAGTGTACAAGGTTGTTAGGTCATGTAGACTGAAAATTAGAAAGGCGAAAGTTCAGCTAGAACTCAATCTGGCTGCTCCTGTGAAAGATAATGAAAAGAGTTTTTATAAAAAAATTAACAACAAAAGGAGGATCAAGGAAAATCTCCAAACCTTATTGGATGTAGAGGGAAATATTGTAACCAAGGATGAGAAAAAGGCTGAGGTAGTTAATGCCTGCTTTGCCTCAGCCTTCAACAAGAAGACAGTTATTATCAAGGCAACCAGCCCTCTGAGCTGGTAAACAAAGACAAGGAGCAGAACTGACCCCCTCTCCAGGAGAAGTTAGTGACCCACTGAGCTGCTTAGACACCCAAAAGTGTAGAGGTCCAGATGGAATCCATCCAAGGATACTGAGGGAGCTGGGGGAAGAGCTCACCGAGCCACCCTCCATTTACCAGTGGCCCTGGCTAACCTCGGAGGTCCCAGTTGACTGGAGTGGAGGTTGGCCAATGTCATACCTATCTACAAGAAGGGTTGGAAGGAGGTTCTGGGGAGCTACAGGCCTGACATTGGTGCCTGGCAATGTTATGGAACAGATCATCTTGAGTGCTATAGTGCAATCATATGGCATGTGCAGGACATCCAAGGGATCAGGCCCATCCAGCATAGCGTCAGAAAAAGTAGGTCCTGCTTACCAACCTGATCTCCTTCTATGACCAGGTGACTTGCTTTGTGGATGAAGAAAAGGCTGTGGATGTTGTCTACCTGGACTTTAGTAAAGCCTTTGATACTGTCTCTAATGCTATTCTCCTGGAAAAGGTGGCAGCCCATGGCTTGGACAGGTGCTCTGTTCGCTGTGTAAAAATTGTTGGGATGGCTGGGGGAGGGTGGTGGTGAGTGGCGTAATATCCAGCTGGCGGCTGTCTCCGGAGCTTCCCCAGAGGTGCGTACTGGGGGCACTTCTGTTTGATATCTTTATCAATGATCTGGACGAGTGGATTGAGTGTGTATCCTCAGTGTTGCAGACAACAGCAAGTTGGGTGTGACTGTTGGTCTGTTGGAGCACAGGAAGGGAGGGATCTGGGCAGGCTGGATTGATGGACGGAGGCCAGCACTGTGAGGTTCAACAAGGCCAAGTGCTGGGTTGCTGGTTTATAGCTGGGCCAGGTGGCAGGGCACTGCCCCGCCTTTCCTGTTCATGGTTCCAAGTTTGGCATCAGGCTGTGCAAATAACTAAGGGACACAGGGAATGCTCTCACACCCTTCCTGGGAATCCTTGCTTTTGTAGCACAGGCAAATAAAAGGACAAACAATTTCAAGGATGAGGAGAAAGAAGATTTCACTGCAGTCAAGATTGTGATGGGAATCTAGAAAAATGCTGCTGGTGTTAGAAATCACAACTGGGGTTTAACTACTTAGAGTTGAGCTGAAGATTAATATGACCATAATTGTTTCAGAGCTGTTTCAGAGCTTCTGTCAGTTTAAAGATGAAATTATCACGTGTTTTTTCTACTTTTATTTTCTCAGTTGTTGATTTTTAGTAAAGTTTCTGGTAATTGTTGCTTTCTAGTGATTTCTGTCTGTTATGAAAAACAGTTTACTTTGGCCACATATACATGCCTGTAAAATACATTTTTAAAAATAATCCTACAGTTTGAGGCAATTTTTGTCAAAAGTCAGTGCATAATCTCAGTTTCTACAATAACTTAAAACTTGTGGAGGAAACTTCCAAAGAAAATCCAAAATCAAATGCAGGTGCTACAAACACTTGACAGCATTCTTTCTAACGATAACTAAATACAATTTTGTAAGTTTACTTTTTTACCTATTAATTGAAAAAACAATTTTGGTTGCGTTGGTAAAAGGATTTCAAAATTGCAGACCGGTGATTTAGGCTTTTAGATGTCCGGCTGTAAGAATCTATCCATCACTTTTCTCTCAAAACTGCAGGCGCGGAATAACTGCGCGGACCTCCAGGGTATTTCCATTCGTGCGCTTGTACACTGAGGCCGTATCTGTCATGTAGACAAGATGACGATATTTTGTTTTATTAATTGGTGGTTACTGGTTTTTACTAGCGATTAAACCGCGCCGCGGAGCGCCCGCTGTGTCCGCAGCCCGCCGCACCCCGCTTCCTCACGGCGGGGATCTCACCGGCACGCACCAGGCTGATCTAAGGCCGCGCTGGGCGGGCACTGTCGCCCACGTACGGCGTACGGACCTTCCAGCCGAGGGCCCGCAGCGCCGGGCCGGTCGGGTCCGGTCGGGGCCGGTCGGGGCCGGTCGGGGCCGGTCGGGGCCGGTCCGGCC
>VWZS01002829.1:14348-48772 GCA_013397075.1 Rhabdornis inornatus
TGGTTTTAGGTTTTTTGGGTTTGGTTTTTTTTTTTTTTTAAATTTTTTTTTTTTTGGTTTTTTTTTTTTTTTGAGAATGTTGAATGTTGAAGCTTGTTAATTTTTACTTGCTGGTTTTTATAATTAATGGAGTAGTTCCTTAAGAATTTGAAGAATACAGGTGCAAGGAGAAATGTGTAGGTAAGAGTGTGGTTCTTATATGAGATTAGAAAGTAACTATAGCTAGACTAAATCCATGCGGAATTTAGTCTTCATGTTAATGTTGTAATCTCAGCAGTGAATATTATATCCTTTTGACCAAGTCTTGTGGATAGCTTGCATGTGTCAGTCCTTCCATTTGTGCTAGATGTATTTGCAACATCAGAGTAGTAATAAAATAGAGGGTTTTTTACTCCTTTTTTTTCCCTTTCCACTATTCTTTCTCACTTATGAAAGCCACAAGTTTTTTTACCGAAAATTATTTCACTGTCTGTGCAGCCTAGCTTTTTTCTGTGTTGATATTTTAAGATTGACTTCAATGTATTTTCCTATTCTGTAATGGGAATTAATTAGTCTGACTGGTCTGCAGGTATAACACTTCAAAAAAAGCTCTTTCTCCTTGGAATGATTCAGAATTAAATCTAGTGGTGAATTGGCTTATCTTCCTTGTTATTTTTAGATGTACTGTAGTTTCCTTTATCCCACAGTGAATAAATATTTTTTAATTTTGGCATAAATGTGTTTATAATAATTTTTTGTAGGTTTGCATTCAACTGAATTGCTGCTGCCTGAAAGAAAATTAAGATGGACAGAGCAACTTAATTCAAAAGTCAGTGGTAATTTTACTGAAGTTCTCTATCCCCTACCCCACCCTGATGATTTGTAAAGCTTTGAATAATTAAGGCGTTATTGGGTAGACTTCAAACGAGTGTCTGTTAGAAGTTACACCTTTACCTCAGTTGTCACCTTCTAAAATATTTTTGAGAGCTTCTACGATACTGAAGTATTAGTAGTAGTGAACTAATGAAAAAAAGAAAGTTTTCTCTAAGGGCAGTGCAAAGATGTTTGGAAGATTGCTTGTGTTAAAACCTTGTAGAAAAAAGTGTAGTTAAGTGTGTGAAACTGTCTTAAAAATTTACTGCAGTGTATTTTAACTCCTGTAGCTTGTTATTTTGACCACAAATGAAGGACTTGCATTTACATAAATTTTGTAAATTCTTGGTCTCACTAAACTCCTTGTCTGTGTGTTGTCAGTATCTAAAAGTTAAACTAGCTTCAGTTTTCTGCTTTGGATGGTTTTGCTGGTTTGTTATTTTAACTCCTATTTCAGTTTTGTTGTTTTGAAAATATGAAAACTGGGGGACATGAGTAGGGAGCTGTTTCTGTAATCTCTGGCTGTGGCTTGTGGCTCTTCTGTATTGAGTCTAGGTGTGTCTGGGATTGACTGGTGAGCTGAGCCACTTGTTAAGGGACCAAACCAATAGAAAAAAACGAAACTTGTATATTCCTTTACTTCTATGAGTGTGCTTTTTTTGAAAGCATTTGATAGATGGAGAGTTCAGGTGTGAGTGGCCATTTGTTGTCTATTGTATGCTCATGAGAGTAATAGAAATATTCACTTCTTAACTCATAGAAAAAGTGACGTGTTGCTTGTTTTTCCAAGCTATTAATTTTCAATGCTGTGAGATACTTTTATTTCTTTTCAAGATGCTCTCACTGAAACCAAGGAGCTGCATCCCCCACTTACTATTTTGGGTGACATCTTTTTCTAGACTCTTCTCCTTCTGGAAGTTTTGAGGAGTTTGCTTTTTAGCTTCATTGAATTAATTCTGTCTTTACACCTCTCTGTTTGCTGGTAGGATAATTATTTTATTCCTTTCATGGTACTTAATCTTGGGAAGTTTTAGTGTCCCACACTTAAGGTGAAGGGAGCACCCAAATTTCATAAGTGTTTGTGGTTGAAAGGGACAACAAAAGTTGGAGAGTCCACAAGAAAATCACCAGGTTTTATACCTAAGTTCCACACTTGGCGCTGAAATGGGTATGTCAGTCCCTGGCCTACCATATAAACACACAGCTTACATAGCAGGGATAGGGTAGAAGGGAAGAGATGAATTAAGGAGAGGGAGAGAGAGAAAAAGAGATCACCAGCCCTGGTTTCTAGTGTTGGTCTGGCTGGTGAGATGTCCTGAGGTGTGCGGCCAGGGCTTGGTGGGGTACTTTTTTATGGATAGTTTTCTTGTCCTGAAGCTAAGGTTTTAATTTTCTTTGTAGATCAGTTACCTTGCATGGTCCAGGCTTTGAGGCCTTTCTGGAAATGGCTTGAGGTGTTTGGGGGGTCCCTAGTGATCTCATTATCCCCCTACTGCATTGGCCTTTGGTCAACAGTTCGTGCCTGCTTCTGTGCTGCTGCTGTCTTTTGTTTGTTGTGTCTCCATGGACTAGAATTTGGATGTTTGTCCCAGACGAGTGCTGTCCTACCTCTGCATGGCCGCTTCTCCAGCCACATCCCATACATCACCAACTGTTGGTTGGCTCTGCAGTCATCCAGCTATCAGTGTTGGAGATATACACATTAGCCCCTTATCCTCAGGGATTCTGTAGAAGTGTATTTTTTTTCTTATTTGTGTGCATAGGTGTTTGACAAAGATTCAGGAATTTTTACCTGCTGAGGAGAAAGTGCCAAATGTGCTGGTCCACTTTAATTTCTTCCCTAGATTTTTGTTTTTCAAATGCTTACAGTCTGTTAAATTGTCTTTGCAGACATGTCTTCATTATCTCTGAAAATAGTGTCCTTGCTCCTAAGAGCTTATACTTTAAGCCTTGATGTAAACATAGCTTTTGTGGTGGGGTAACTGTCAGCAGGTTGTGTCTTTTACTGAAGTATTTATTCTGGTAGGTTCATAAAATGGATACATTTGTACTGGCTCATTCTTTAGGATGCTGCAGGCTGCTCTACTGTGTGAAAAAACTTGTTGGAAACTTGAGTATAAGTACTCTTTAATCTTGCAGTGAAGCTGAAACAGAATTACATTGGTAAAATGATCGAGGCAAATTGTGCAGATATTTAGCATGGTATAAGTTAATGTACTTCGTTCTCCTTTTATTTTGTTTTCCATTCTAATGAGGTTATTCTGTTTAACGTGTGTGGATAAAAATGTTACAGTGACAGCTCATTAGTAACACCTGAGGAAGTTGCGTTTATTTCTACTTTTTTTTAGTAGTAGGAATAAATTCTGTTCTGCAAAGACAACTATTTGCAGACCTCATTATAAACAGATGTGAATTTTGTTTTTTCTTACTCTATGTGTTTGAGTAACTGAACATGGTAACTGATGATAATGCTCTATATGGTGCTATCAACTCTTCCACTGTCTCCTCCTTTTATGTCTTGCGTAAACAGTCACGAAAACAGCTGAAGCAGGGAGTTGTTTATCTGCTTTATATGCTCAGCATAGGGCAAAACTTTTACCTTTTTCAACTGCTGCTTCTTCCTTGTGGCAATTGCAAAGTGCTAAAGAATTCCTGATGATTTCCTACATAACGTATGGTGACTAAGGCAATGATGTAATTGAACTCACACTACAGATTTTGAATTTGGGCCTTGTTAAAGGGTAAGAAATGAGCATCTATCAGGCTTTTGCTAAATCATCAGTACTATTTAGTGGAATCATTACACAGCAAAGTGTGTTAGACTCTCTAGTAGAAACCTGGCTGTAGTTTATCTTCAAATGTAAAGTTATTTCATGTTATGAATTAGTTTGCATTTTTTTTAATCTACATTTCGGTACAGTGCAAAAACAAAAACTTTTTTTTGTTAAAAAAGTCATCATATTATCCGAAGTACTTAGGAGCTTCATCTATATCTAAAACACTTCTTATAAGATGTTTTGATTGTTGTGGCATTTATATTTGATACACAGAGGTGATGTTAAAGCCTGTTCCTTGTAAACCATAACTATATATAGAAAAGGGGGCCTTATGATAAAGAGCAGTGCTCACATTCTAGATCCTTATGCAAAACACAGTGTACTTTAGTTGGTTCATTCTCCCATAAGGAACTTGAGTCCAAAGTAGAAGTGAAGGTGGATTTTTCTTCTTTTTTGTTAGGTTTTTCTATATTATTGCTAAGTCTTTGTGAAGGTGAGTATTAAGTCTGTGGCTGTACTATAGAATGTGTTGGCTTTAATTGGTTACAAAACTGACCACATATTTTGACTCTGTATATTCCTCATACCTAACCATAAGTGTTCAAGTCTGACAGAGGACCTTGCTTCTTTCTTAGTGCTCTGCAGGAAACCTTGGTTCTTATATTTCTTTTTAAAACATGAGGCGAGAAGGTAAATTATAAACTGTATGAGTATCTTCTTTTGTTCTTTTATGTTGTCCAGTGGTAGAATGTATATGAGGACAGTTCTGTATTAGGTGGTGGGGACATCAAAACTAAGGCTAGAGATTTAGCTTGCTCTGTAGTAGCATGATTGAGAAATAAGAGGCTACAGTTGAACTGTTTCAGAATTTTTTGTTTGACTGGTGGGAGAGACCTTCAAAAGTTCAGGTCCCTTTCCTTTCCATGGAAGGTATGAATCTTGCGCAATAAATTTTAGAGAACAAAAAAACTTGAGAGAATTACCATACCCAAATCTAATATTTTTTAAAAATAGTTTTTCATTGAAATGCAAGAAGGGATGACATGACACTCTTTCCCTTCAGAGTGTTAAAAGTTTGACTGTAAAGATGTAAACTTATTCTGTTGTTGTGACTGTTCATTTGCAAAGAGAGGGAAGAAAGAATCTTCAGTTCAAATGTTTGTCATACTTCTGCAGCAATTTGTGATCAGTAGAAATGCTTCCAGTTTCAAAAACTCAAAGCTTATGTAAGGGTTTTTGAATATTATTTTCTGTTTTACTAACATGCAAGTTTTGGATAGCAAAATAACTTGAAGTTAGGTTATTTTGATTTGTTGGAACTACATGAATTGCAGAATAGTAAGCAAGATAGAGAATAAACTGTGCCTTCAAAAGGGGAATGAAAACTGAGATTTATATATTTTAAATAAAAGTGTTGTTAAGACCTTACATTTAGCAACTTGATTTCAAATTAGTGCTACTCTTAACTAGAGATAGCAGAGAGGGATAACAGAGAAGGGTCTGGTATCACTGGAAATTTTTCTTTTGACAGATGTGTTTTATGGCAGAAGGAAAAACTTGTGGTGGCATGGGTTATTTTGAAGGTCTGCTAAGTTTGAAAAAAGTCCTGAATGATTCTGTATATGAAGAAGGATTGTGTAGGCTGATGGATGGGTCTTGTGCACATAGTTTCATTGCCTAATTCAGGCCAATAATTGGTAGTTTTCCTTTGAAAACTCATGATAAAGAGTTGAAGCCAAAATTTGAAGCTAGCCAATGATGGGAGGACTGAAGAGCCAGTATTCTTGTTGGACCCTCTGAAATTCATATATATGCTCTTGTTTGTCTTCTGATGAAATAAGAATTTGATGTATATGCTGAAGCTCATTATCAAGGAAGGAAAGCAGTAGCAGCAAATTGAGATACTGTGTATAACCTTTTCTTTCGTATGCTCTCATAACAATATTATAGCATGCTTTAATTCTCATAGCTTACAACCTTCTTGTACCCCATTTATAAATATTATGCTAAAAATTACATTAACAAAGTGAGAGTGGTTGGTCAGATGTGTGTAGTTGAGAAGTGGAGTTAAGGTTAAGGGTCCCCTATGTAATTTGTGGTGTGCTGTACTTACTGTGATAATAATCTGTGAGGCATTAGATGAGAGCTCATAGGAATGTGCCACTTGGATATGCATACATTCTAATTTTAGATTCCCTTGGAAAATATAGGTGTGTGTATTATCTCAGTACTTTTAACTTGTATTCTGTTTGAGGTTTTCTCTGTGCAAATCAATTGACTAAACATGTAAACTGGTCTTCAGGGAGCATCAAGAAATTTCTATCTCTTCTAATTTTGTGAATTCATGGCTTGAACCTTTCCTCCCCTCCCCTCATTGCTACTAAATTTGAAATTCCATTCACAAGCTTCAAGTTTTCCTAGCTGTTTGAGTTTGTATTGCCTTTTATTTTAATGGTCTTCTGACAATCTCTCAAGCTCCCAATTTTACAGAAACCGTTTCCTATGAGATGGTACAGACTACACAAAGCTTAAGTATAGAACCTGAGAATACAGAACTGTTTTTTCCTTGGTTTTCCTTGTCTTCTGCTGATGGGTTCAGTGCTGACAAGGTTGTTTTGGCTTTTTTTCCCCCCAGTTTGGCTTTATTTTAAAACCTGTTTTTTCTCCATTTAAATAGAATGTAGTTATACTATGGTAAATCCATTCCAAAAGCACACAACTTTTACTAGATTAAATTTTTAAAATGTAGAAGTTTTGACTATTTTACTATATTATTGGCCTGATTTTTTGTTGTTGTAGTGATGGCACTATTTTATCTGTTTCTTCATGTTAGAACATTATGAAAAAGCAAAGCTGTTTTTATTTATTCTCACAGTTCAGATGGATAGTGTTACCAAATGTATCTTATATATAGTAATGAAATCTGTTTTGAGTATTTATTGAAGACAGGTTTCTGAGCTAGAGAAATACTTTTATTTTGTCCACTGGAAGAGACTTCCCTGGGGCTGGATCTGTTAAATACCGGTGGGACTGTCTCTGCCAGCTGAATACTGGTTAGGCAAGTTAAACAACACTCTTAAAATTGGGTGGGGACCATCTCTGGTCTCATGTCCTTGTCATCTTCAAGTTCTGCTGTGCTTTTTTTCTCTGCCCTCAGTGAAGAAAGAATCAGGTTAGGGAGCACTTAAATAACTTGTAAGTCCATGGGGCTTGACAAGATGCTTCCATGGGTGCAGAGTGTTCCATGATGGGTGTTCCATTCTTCCTTGAGTGCTGATGTTATTGCAAAGCTATTCCTTATTATCTTTGAGAGGTCTAATGGTCTTTGGGAGTGGTTCTTGAGTAAGAGAAGAGAGCAAATACTAATTTTGTCATCAGTAAGGGTGAGAAGGAGTATTGTGGGAGCTACGGTGCAGTCAGCCTCACTTCAGTCCATGGAAAGGTTGTACACCAGCTGATCCTGGAAACTTGTTTCCAAACATGAAGGACAGGGAGATGAGTGAGAGCAGTCAGAATGGCTTTATGAAGGGGAAATCACACTTCAGCAAGGTAATAACCCTTTGTAATGAGGTGACTAGCTTGGAGGATGAACAGAGAGCAATGGATGGTGTTTATCTTGACCTCAGTAAGGCTTTTGACATTGTCTTCTATGACATCGTCATGGAAAAGGTGACAAGTATGTGTGGAGAAGTGAGCAATGAGGTGTATCCAGAGCTATCTGAATGCTCAGGCACAGGTCCTCAGGGATGCAATCAGTGGTACAAAGGCCATTCCGAAGAAGCTGTTACCGTGTACTCCCGGGTTCAGTGCTGGCGCCCCTGCTATTGAACACCTTCATTAATGTCCTGGACAGTAGGGCAGAGTTCACCCTCAGCAAGTTTGCAGATCATGTAAGATATGGAGAACTAGCTGATACACACGCTTGATGTTTGTTCTGTGGAAAAGTATGGGTAGAGGATCCTCATGAAGCAAAGGGAAAGTGTGAATTTTCTGGAATAGCAGCTGCATATGCCAGCTACAGAGAACGACCTCGGGCTTCTGTTGAACAGCAAGGCAACCATGAGCCAGCAATGCGTCCTTGTAACAAGTAAAATAAAAATATCTCTGGGTGACATTCGGAAGAATGTTGCTGGCTGGTTGGGGGGAGTTCAGCTTTGTCCTGTATGTGGCCTTTGTGAGGCCACATGTGGATGACTGTGTCACCCTTCAGGATATGTAGTACTGTTACAGGGTCCGTGATAGAAGAAAGGGTGAGATGTGGTGGAGAGAGTTCAGTAAAGGACCACAAATATGGTAAAGAGACCCCTCTATCTTTCCAATGGGCACAGGCTGATACTTGGTTTAAAGTTCTAGGGAGGTAAAAGTTGGCTATTAGTCTTGGTTTGAAGTTTAGGGAAATACAAGTTGGCCATTAGTGTCTCACAGTTATCTCTGGATGTTATATTTTAATTTTTCAAAAAGTCCTTTCCAAATTTAAGTTACTAAGACATTAAACTCACTTCTCATGTAGAATTGTGTAAAGGTGCAAATGATGAGGGAGACTTTAGTTTTGTTAGTACTGTTGATGGGACTGGAGACTGTAGGTTCAAGAGAACTGAGATCTCAAATGCTTTGATTACATCTGCTTTCTCTGCCCTGCTGTCTTGCAATATTTCAGAAGATTTCTTTTGCTGTGCCATCTATAGGTTCTCATGTCCACTTACACAATGTAGAGATTGCCTCCAGCTCAGTTCTCACAACAGTCACTTTTCCAGTTCATGTAGAGTGTATTGTGTTCTTCCAGAGATGTTCTGTGGCTATTTTTAGTGTTGTGTAAATCTTAGAGATGCTGAGATTTTTTTTTTTAATGCTGTGAAGGTTTGATGAATACAATTAAAACTTGAAGAAATTCTGAGTCAGGGATTGTCTTTAAAAGGGACCATGAATGATCAGGTAAATTACGTTTTTGTCTAACCAGTTTATTCCAGACCTCAGTAGCCTTTGTTTTCATGATACATTTAAGGCCTTTACTTTTGTAAAGGAATTTACTATTCTGCTGTGTTGTTGGAAGCAGTGTAGAAGATGTGATATGAGTTTCTACTATGTGAAAGTATTCTGCTTATGCTGTAAATTTTTCAGAGTTTGAGCTGGAGACATTCTTATTTAAAAAAAAAATAAATCTCATTTTATTTTTTTTTAAGTTTATTTGTAATTTATTTTTAGTTTAGCTTATTTTTTAGTTTATTTTATTTTTCATTTTAGTTTTTAATTTTAGTTTTTATTTTAAAGTTTTGTGTGTGCTAACTGTTTCCAGTGTTTTATAGATGCCTGGAATTGGGGAAAAATAGTCTAGGTCTGTCTTCATGTCTTATCCTTTTTCTTCATAGCAGTTGGCAGCACAGCTGCTTCCTGGTGTAGTGCTGCATTTAAGTGAGGTAATACATATGCACAACTCTGTCTGTAGTGGCTCTGCAGTTACCCTGTACTGGGTCTGTGGCTGCAGTGTATTCCTATTTTTTTGTGCTATGCAGGGATACAATCTGGAGTAACGGATGCTTGCTGGGGTTCTGCACTGTGCTTAGCCTGTGGTGCTCTCGGGCATCACTAGTGGTTGGAAAGTACTGCCACGTACTGTCAGTCTGCCTGCTGGGTGGAATTGCCCCAGAGTGAAGGGCATGAAATCCATGACTAACATGACTGTGGTGGCAGCAGTCCCAAATTTATCACAAATGGAGTGAGAATGAGCAAGCATTTTTCCCTCCTGTCCCCCCACCCTCCAGTAAATAAATAGAGGAGAAAAAAACTAGTATTAAAATAAACTAATTTTTACTGCAAGAAGCTACATAACTTTATTAAAATGTGACAAATTGTGTTTGTTAAAGCCAAGATGTACTCTATAACACTATTTCAGCTAGTTTGTTTGTCTGGATCTCCTTGATTTGTGTATTCCATGCCTTTGTTTTATGTGCAAACTGAATGGTGGAGGTTTTATTTTATGAGCAAGCTTTGCTAATGAAACTTGAATGTTAGTAAGTTTGCTTGTCCTAGTAATAGTGAATTAATGGTTGCAGATAAAGTGAAAATTTTAATATTAAGAAGAAGTTTGAAGAAGCACTTTGCTAAAGTAATCTGAAAGGCAGCTAATCTGAAAGTTCCTGAATAGAAGGGTGTTTCCTGCTTTTGTATTGTATTGAATTCTGTTCAGTATGTCGTTGCAGGAAAAAAACAGAGTTTTACTTATATTTTGGTTGTAATGGGTGATTTTATTGGTTAAAAAGTAAATTTTTAAAACTGTATATTGTTTTCAAATAGCAGGGGAGGAAAAAAGTTGCTGGAGAGATAATTGCTCTTGCATGGTTAGCACTGAAAATAGGGAAAAAGTGGATTAGCTTTTACAGTGTTACCTTTGTGTAATGCACCATCCTGCATGTTAAACTCTTTCGT
This sequence comes from Rhabdornis inornatus, assembly GCA_013397075.1. Taxonomy (NCBI): domain Eukaryota; kingdom Metazoa; phylum Chordata; class Aves; order Passeriformes; family Rhabdornithidae; genus Rhabdornis; species Rhabdornis inornatus. The sequence continues at coordinate 24,401 of VWZS01002829.1, forward strand.
TACAATTATTAGGGTCTCATTTGGAAGTATGATAGAAACCGAGAGGTTCAAATATTTGTCTAAGTCTTAAAGTTGTTTCAGAATATTGTTCTTCTGATCTTCAGGACCACGTGTCTGTCCACCTTCAATCTACTGTGATTGATGCCTTGTGATTCTGGTGGTATTTTGGATAGACACATATTCTTGCTGAAATTTGCTCCTTCAGATGTTCATAACCACTTTTTAAATACATCTTATGTCTTCATTTTATGAGGCAAAGTAAGCCAGATAGTTTCCTTAGACTTTCCATGTCGCTGATCACTGAAATAGTTTGTTATTGCACCAAGTAAAATCTTGAATCCCTGTGCTGTTACTCTTAAGTGTGATCTCAGTTGTTCTGTGGGAATTTAAAAAAGAAAAATGTAGTAGTGTGGGGAAAATTGACTATAGTCTTTATTGTTTGATTTCTTCATTTAATTTGGTAAGCAGAACATAAACTAATGCTATTTGGTTTAGCTTCATTTTTGTTGTTTATGCAGGTTTGGGTGTTGACCCTAGGTTTGTTTCTTAGCCCGTTCCCTGAAGTCTTGCCTCCTGATTCATGCAGTTGCTTTCTGATTCCCTTTTCATAGCATGTTACTTATTTTTGTAAAATGGAGACGATACATCAATTTTTCTTAGATGCTATGCAGAGAACACAAATTTGTTTAGAGTATAGGGTTTCCTGCTGGTTTACAACTGGAGAGAAATAGTTTCTGTCACAAAAGAACTTTGACTCAATAATAAAAAAAGTGCAGCACAGCCTTTTCTACATGTTGGTTGAGTGTATTTGGTGCAATGTTCTTATTTCAGCTGCAAATGTGGCTCAAACTAGATGACTGAGTAATATTTATGACAAATCTCTTCTCTGTACATCATATGGAACCAGCTGTTCATTATTCCTTGGCAGTTACTGCCTTATTACTGAGGATCATACTTCACAAAACTATAGAATGAAATTTTTTAAATTGAATATTGGATTAATTACTGCATGTTACTTAAAGCAAAATTCTTTACAGACTCCTATCAGATTGCCCCCTCCAGATGTAAAAGTTAAGAACAGGGTTTATTTCTTTGCTCTAAACTATTCTGTTACCCACAGCACAGCAACACATGGCTTTTATCTAAATTTACGGGCTACGGAAGACTTTTTTTGCTGAAGTCACTAAGGTCACTACACATTACTTGAACTGGTCACAAGAAGCTATTGCTGAGATGAGATAGTAGTTTGACCAGTCTGACTGAAGATGTTTAAATGTATTTGAGTGTTAATAGTATGAGGATAGCAGTATTTCAGTATATTTTTCTTAACTTTCTAAAATTGTGCAGCTCTGCTTCCACAGCTGAGAGCCTGAGCCAAGTTAGGTTGAAGAATGGCAGATCTGTATTAATGGGGAATGGTAGTTTAGACAAACATGATAAATTCTGTGCCTGCTCTTTTGTTACACAAGAGAGTCTCTGAAAGCCCTGGAATTGTTTTTTAATCTGTGGTGTTTACCTCAGTAAGTTTACTTCTGATAGCTGTATTAATGCTAGGAGTACATCAGCTGCTTTAATAGTGTTACTGAACAATGTTTTTGTGGTGTGTATGCAAGAGAAAACTTGCTAGTAGATGTATGGTTTCATGTCAGTGTAGTAAAAGCAATTTTATGCTGCTGACTTTCGTTCTATTCAAATACTTTAAATGTTGTTTTTGCTTAATTTAAAAGTAGCAGACAGTATGTATCTGAATAAAGGCTGCAAATGCTTTGGTGGACACAGAATGCAGACACATCTCTGACTTTTTGGGATAGCTTAGTTAGGGGACCTGAATAGCAGGGAAAGAAGATAGAAAGAACCTTTTTAATGTTAGAATGTGTTGGAGAATAATTTGCTAGTTGGTCCGGCTTAAGTTGGAAAACAAGCTAGAAACACACTAGTGTTGGCAACCAAGCTGATCACAAAGGGTTTAAGCATTGTGAATCCTGCCTGTGGCAGCAGAGGTGCCTCGCTGATATCCCATTCTTATGTTTTGTGATCTGTTTTCAGTTTATCAAAAACACCTTCTTGAGAATGAAGAGTATCCTAGATCTATCAAATATGTGCCAGATCATCTGAACAGAGATCCTGCTTATAATAAAATTTTCTTTGTATATAGGGCAAACTTGGCAACATCAGAAAGCTAACAGCTATTAAGAATGTTTATGAAACCTGGTAAAATATGGAACTAGCAACTTTAAGCTGGGTAGGCTGTGTCCTCTAAAGCAGTTTTAAAATATCTTTTCCTGACTTGTCTTTTGTTTCCCGGTTTAATTATGGCTGGGATGTTTGTGCCTATTCAAAGTTAGAAAGAATTGATAATGAAAGTACACTCTGTTCCCATGTCTAATTGCTAGGCCAGGCATATGTACAATTAGGTGAAAGAAAATGTTTTCTTGACTTTGGTGTAGAGTATCCACAGGAGTTGTTTTTCATGTTAATGCTTAACTGCAAACCTCTGAGTTTGGTCCAGTAGTGTTCTAGAAATATATCTGTTCTTTCTTCTTGCTGTTTTTAAATTTAAAACTATTTGGAAGAATTAGCCCTAAAAGTTTGTCTTTTACGGGCTTATTGAAACTTACATATATATTCTGTTGCTGACTTTGTGCTCTGAGTATTGTGCAGTTTTGGCCCAGGTCTCTGCCTTTACCATTTAAGTTTATTTCTTTCTAAGAAAAGGGCTGACTCATCTGGCAGAGCAGTACTATCAAAAATTTTTTAGAGCTTTTTTAGCTGAGAGCATGAGGAAGACTTGAATCTGCTTCTAGGAAAATTTTTGCATGAAGAAATAGGCAGCCAGTGTCAGTGAGCTGGGGGAAAAGATCTTTTTACAAAATACCTTTCCACTCCTTGGATACTTGGTGATCACCCAGTCTTTTGCGCTAAGGGTAAAAGGTAAGGATGTTAATGAGTTAATAACAAACTCTTCTCATGGCAGTTGCATAAATAATGTTAGGAGGCTTGACTAGTGTTCTAAAAACAGTAAGATAAATCTATTAAGTTACATTGTTAGTGGATTTGCTGTCCTGTACTTAATAGCTGATGCACCAATAACTTGGTGGTAGTTTGTGGAATCTTTATATTCTTCCTCTTATAAACCTAATCTTACTCACTGTTTTTCAGACTGTAAGTCCCTCAGCCTGAAGACTTTGTTGTTGTTATTTCAGTCTTTCAGTACTGAAAATCTGTCTTGATGGTTTCTGAAGATATCATGGTTCTTCTGCTTGGAGATGAGACCTGTGTCTAAGTGAAGGGGAATAAATTTTTTTCTTGGTGGAATATGCTCAGATTTGTTGTTTCTTAATTTAACATCTCTCGGTTCATTTGTAAACATACGCCCTTTTGTATACTGTTGCTGAATGGGATATATCAGTAAAAATGAACACGGTTCCTTTTAGAAGGAGAAGCCATTTTTGTGATGGTTCATTGACTCCAGAATTTTGTTCATTCATATTTTACTAGTTTGGTATAACTGGAAATACTTAGAAAATTTCTCTGGATTTTTTGAAAAGTTGAAGTTGGTTTCAGAGTGAGTTGAATGGCTTCAGCAGAGTAATTTATAGTTAATTATTTGGGTGAGACATAGCTTTAACCTAGTCTCTATTTGACTGTAATAACTGTATGTCCTACTTTACAGTTTAACTATGGTATTGGAGGGACCCAAAAACTTAAATATGAACTAACTAAAAAGAAACAGCAGCTCAACTAAGTATGGTTTTACACAAAGTTGAATCTAACAAATCTGTTAGACTTCCTTTTAGAAGCTGGAACAGTCTTGTCTGTCAGTGAAAATCTGGCAGTAGCCTGCAATATTCTGGTTCAGACCAGAGAACAACCATAATTATGAGTTACCAAGTTCAAATTCCACATCTCTTACTAATACATTACAACAGCCATAGATTAAAGTGAACTATATCTGTGCTCACTAACAGATTTGTACTCTGCTGTGCAGAGATATAGGAGTCACATTTATTTGGGCCTCCCTGTACAATGTGTGTGGGTGTTCATTATGTTTTCAGTAGCTGGATTTCTAGTAGCTTGTATATTATACTTAAAATATTTTTGGGTTGTTGACCATTTTGCAGTGACTAGCTGCAGAGCATGGTTCAGTTGCCCTAGTATGATTCAGGAAGTGTTTCATCCATTTCTTTTCTGTCTGTGCTACAGTTCAGCTTCAGGTAATATATTCCACATGACCTGAGTTCTCTTGCTTATTGAGAAATATTTTCTTACCTGTGAGAAGAATGTTGGGTAGAAAAAGTATTCTTAAAATTAAAACTGTTTTAATCATAAACCATTACATTCTTTGGCCCATTTTCAAACTGTGGGATTTTCCTAGGTTTTGACACTCTGGACATGTAGACTCTGTTTTCATTGAAGCTAGAGACATTGTGAGGTTTATGATGAGCCCAAGTATCTAGGTTTTTCATAAGGAACTTTCATATGGCTGCTGAGACTAACTATTAGGGATTAATTATAAAAAAAAAATCAGCTTCTAGGAAGCTAATAAAATAGCTTGCAAAATCCCTTCTAGATAGTACCAGATAGTATTTCAGCAAGCTGATTTTGCCATAGTGTTCTGGATCAGACCTTACATAAGGTGCTTCATCCCATTTATAAGAGGATATAAAGCAAGAAGTGTTATATTTTCATGATTTCTGTGATGTATTCGATATATTACTTCGGTAATAAAAACACAGACTTGATGCTGTAAATGAGATGAGGATAGTTAGATTCTAAACCAGATCTGTGAGGAAAAGAATATGGGAAGACAGAAGGGAAATACTGAACAAAGACAACAAGTGTAATTCCCTTGTAACATAAGTATCTGAAAGGACTAATTTCTTTTCTTTTGATTACAGGGACTTGCCATGAGGTGCTAAGCCTTTTTTCATTGATTCAGAGAGACTGGACCTAAATGGCGCAGCATGACTTTGCTCCAGCCTGGCTTAATTTTCCTACTCCACCGTCATCAACAAAGGTATATTTTGTATTGTTCTTTTGAAAAGGTTCTTTCATTATTAGGAAAGTCTAAATGTCATAACCTCAATCACAGTAAAAATGCAAATGTCTTCATGAGCACTGTGATGACAGACAACATGGAGAGAAGCACATGCCTGGCCTTGGCAGTGTTTCATTTAAGATTGCCTTCATCAGGTGTTTAAAATTAATTACTATGTTCCATGCTACAAGTGCTAAGACAGAGCATGTACTTAACGTTCTTCCTTCTGATTTTTAATTGTGTCCTGTAAATTTTAAAGGAGTATTATTCTGTCACCAAGTGACTAAAACTTTTTTAGACCTTCTGAAATCGCTCTGCATTTGATGGTAGAATGCTTGTTGCTACTGGTGGAGTATGGTGCTTTCATACTGTTAGGCATCTTCACTCTGGTTCTTTCATTTAGACTACTGTTGCTTTATATAGTGGGACAGCTTGCAAATGGGAAATAATAATCTCTTAATTGTTAGAATTTATAAATATTCCTGGAAGTCTTGAGTATGTCTTATCTCAGAAATGTTTTGTCCTGGCCTGTCTTTCTACTATTTCTTAATTTGTGCAAATGCAGAAGCAGAGTCAGCACTGGATATTAAAACTCCTGTCGTGTGCTTCCCTGTTTGTAGACCTATCTTCATTATAATAGTTTGAATCAATATTTATATCTGCTGCTATGAGAATTGCTTTGCTTTTCTTTATTATATAAGCTTTGTGCAGTCTTTCATGTCCATGGAAAATGCTTAGCCCTGAGAAACTTATGGCCATAGGCATGTGGTATTGTTAAATGCACAGAAAGATGGCAGTGTAAATTGTGTTCCTAATGCTTTGATCTGTATGTCTATACAAACATAAACAAATTTTTTCAGTCAGGTCATTGAATGTGCTTATTTATATCACTCTGTTTATGTCTTTTGTACCCTGACCCAGCTAGATTCTTTGCTTAGTGTAATCTGTTTCAGGGAACATAAGGCTTATCTGTTCTGGGATACCTAGTATCTGAAAATCCAAATTAAGAAACAGTCTCTTTGTTTTCATTCTCTATGATTTCTGATGCATTCAATTATTTTGATCTGATTTTTTCAATGTCGTATGTTTTAAATTGGAAAAGTATTTGGAGCTTAATTTGATATGGTGTCACTATTGCAAGGCAGTCTTCATTACATATTCAAAGTCTGCTGCAAGAGCTTTATTTGCATGTTTTATGTGCCAATATAGCAGGGTAAAACTAAGTTCCAGAAGTACTCTAGTACCACTAGAATATATCTGAGGTATTGGTTGTATTTGTCCCCTCATTTCTGAAATGTGTGAAATTTTGTTGCAAGTGTGTTTTTTGGCTCCTGTTCTCTTCCATGATTCTTTGCCTCATGGAGTTTAGTTAGATTTTGTTCTCTTTCAAAAGCTCCATGTTTTATGTTTACTCTGTTGTAATATTTGTGTGTCATTGTCGGAATGCACCTTATTTCCCTGTATTACATGCTCCCTCAATGATGAGCATTCTGTGATACACAGCACATTTGGCTATTAAGTGCTTGAAAAGTCCGTTTGTAGTTCTTAGTTTATAGAATAAGACTTGTGATTCCTCCAGAAGACAGGTCGCAAGTGTTGTGTCCCCTGTCCCCTCTATTTCCTAAAATAGACTTACTTACTGCTATATATCAAAAAAGCAGAAGAGAATAGCAGATGAGGGATGGAGAAGAAGAGGAAGGGGTGAGGAAGGCAAGATGTCTCATGTTTCGTGCAGAATGGAGCTGGGATGAGGCTATGGTATCAACAACATTTAGACTTGAGAAGTAGAAACTGAGCTCTGCTTGGTCAGTTTTTATATTCCTGAAGTGTAATCACTTTCAGGGATTACACCTACAGAACCTTGGTTTTCCCCTTGAGCCCTTGGGAGCTGAGATGTTTTTCCTTATATAGCTCAAGGCTGGCCTTATAGAAGCCTGCTACCAGGAAGCTGTGATTGTGAATGAGCTTTTTAATGTGACATACAGATTGTGGTTTGATTGAAATCCATCTCATCTGTTGCTGATTTCCTTTTAACAGCAAGCTTTTCTCATCTCTGTCAATTACATAGCAAAATCCACCTAAATGGGTGTGTATCTGTCACTCAGTTGTTTAGTTCAGGTCTGGAACTAAGGTGTTTGTCAGTGCTGTACTGTAGGTAGGCAAGTGGAATGGGAGGGTGTAGTGAGTAGCGAAACCATCTTGGGACATGGACAAAACTTTTAAGAAAGTATTGATGTAGAAAGGGGGCATTGCAGATGGATGAAGTCAATTTTACAAGTTCACTTTTACTAATTTTTAAGCACTTAGGCTTACTGTATTTCTTAAGATCTGTGGTGTTTCTATCCCTTTTTCTTGATTGGCTGAACTGAGTCAGATAATTTCTCAATTTACAGAAGTTGCCAATAAATTTCCTTTTGATTACAAAGCTTACTGTCATCTCTGCCTTGAGAGGCTTCGTAGACTGGTACCTCCATCGTGTGGGGAAAATGCAAACTGCATGATCTTTGCACACTGTTTAGAAGTGAGAGATTCATTATAGCATGTACAACTCAAACACAATATAAAAAATGCTGTCAGTCATACTCTGTGAAAATGTTGATTGTTTTGAAGTTAATAGAAAAAAGTGAAAGTTAAATTCCAAAAGCAACATTGAGAGGTTGTTGTACGTAAATGAACATATGAAGCATCTTCTAAAATTTCACCTAAGATTGGCAGATCTAGCACTTTTGAAATTTTTGGCAGCTTGGTCAAAATCTGTTTAAGGATTTTCTTTCACTTAAATATTTAGATTAATTTGGTAATTTTTTAAGTACTTTTATTTTAATAGTTTTTTGCAGTCTTCTGGTTTTGCTTGCTCCAAGGAGAGTTTGTCAAGTTAGTCACATCCCAGGTCTCAGATGGAGAGAGTAGTCCCTGTACATTTGACTTCTGTACAATTTAAAAACACATGCTTTGATTTTTAAATACATACTTATTTGAGTTTGGATTTTAAGCAGTGAATATTGAACAGCACCTTGAGCTCTACAGGGACATTTTCCATAGAGCTTGGGTATCTCTTTTTGTGTGTGTAATTTCCTCTGTGGGGTAGGTGGGAAGAAGGAAGTAACTTTAAAAGTAAGCCCAGAGAGAAGTTATAAGGAAGATATGGATTGTGTAAGGCAAAATGTTTTTTGGTTTAATCTCTTTAGATATGAATTCTAGTCAGGATGTGGTTTGATTTCTTGGTGCTATTCTCAAGATAAGGTTTTAGTTTACTACTTCCTACTGATATATTGAATATTTATTTATTTAAAATTTCTCTAATGTGTGCTTGTGAGAGGAACATTTACAGTATCTTTGTGAATCTGGACACTTCTGATTCTGGATTTTATTAGTATTTCATAACTACTTGTATTTGCCTTTTAAAATTATAATGACAAGATTAATGAATTAGGCTTTATTTGGGTATAGGTGCCTTGGGTGGAAGAGATTCCTTGCTTTCTATGGAATGCACATATGTAGTCTCTGAAAATCCAAATTAAGGTCCTAGACTTCTTTTCTGCTTTCCCAATTGTGATCTTCTGTCCTTTCTTACCTTTTAAAATTTTTATTTCTTCTGCTGCAATACATGTCATTTGTATTTCTGTATGGCTGCCAAAACAAAGTAGGCACTTTTTACCTTGTGTCACAGACATGTGACTTAAGGGCTATTTCAGTGTCCTGGAGCAGAAGATGCAGCTTCTACTTTGTTAGCCTGAGAGATGGTGACACAGCTCTGAATGTGGGGACTATTACATTGTCTGTCACTCAAAGTTCTTGTAAGAAGGAATTGTATAAACCATGAACAATGTGCACATTACAGTTCTGGTGGTTAAGTTTTGTTATTAATCAGATCTCAGGTCTACCACTTATGCTCCTTTACAGTCATCGCTGAATTTTGAGAAACATTCTGAAGATTTTTCATGGATAGAGAATCGTTATGAAGCAAATCGCAGAAGGCACAATTCTTCAGAGGGATTTGATTCTAACACTGGAAAGCCAAATGGAGGTATAATTTATGGAACATTGTGAATATGTTTGTATCATTTCTTTGTAGCACTAGCTAGGAAGGAAGTCCGATGATGAATATAGGTCATCTACACTAAATTCTTTTTCTGCAGTAAAAGAATGATAATGGAAAGACACTTCTGGGAGAGGATGTGAGCATTAAGGGTTGGTTAAAGTAATGTAATTCCAGGTGTATTTCTCTCGAGTAGAATGAGAGTGTTGAGTTAATACTCTGGCCAACAGCATATAAATGAGCAGCCAGAAAAAGAGGTTGACTTGTAGCATTGACTGGCTATCTTCTCTCTCTGGCACTGTTTTGTAAGATACTTCCCTGCTGCTTATGCAAGTGAAAACTTGTTTCCTATGCTATGGTATCTCAGTGCGTCAAGCTTGTGATTTAACTTTTTAAATAATTCTGCAGAGTAAAATACTCTTTTAAAATTGTTTGTAATTGCATTTCTTTAAAATTTGAAAATCCAAGGGCATTTTGGGCGAAAAGAGAGGAGTGGTTGGCGATCACAAGGGAGAAATGGTCCAGAAAATACAAACCATCGTGGAGGGTACCATGGTGGAAGTTCCCGTACTCGTAGCAGCACCTTCCATTGTGGAAAAGGCCAGGGACTGCATGAAAACAATGTACCTGATAATGAAACCCGCAAAAAGGAAGACAGAGAAATGCCTAACCAGTTTGAGGCTGAGGATTTTGTAAGTAAATTGTAATAACAATTAAAAATTTTGTCTGCAAGTACCATTTTGTCCCTTACAAGTCACTTCATGAGATTTCACCACTTTCAAATCGTCATATAAGGAATTTTCCATAGGTAAGGGAGTGTTAGTAGTTTGTCCATTAACTTGTTTCTCATACTATATCCAGATTTTGTCACTATATGCTTGTTTTTGTTACTTGTGTATTTAAGTGAAACTACAGTTGGATTCCAGTCTGCTGTGGTATGTGTATGTATTAAATTCTACACAGTTACCTTACTGGAATCTGAAATAGTAACAAAGTAATCTTCATGCTTGTGGCCTTCTGTGATCCCATGCTTCAACCTACAATTAGGATATGAGGGGAAGGGTGGTCTTACTCTTTGAAGAAGCACACATTGCTGTTTTTTGCTTTCTCTGGGCAATTCATGTAATGACTTTGGCTGCTGCCTGAGATATTTTGTTGGAGAAGAGAAACAAGTTAGCATTTAACTTTTTGGTTCATGGGGGAATGTTTGGTCTGTCAGCGAAGGTCATGCTGCTGGTGGTGTTGTGATTCTTCATTTCATTCATCCCACAATTCAAGAGTTACTTTTTTAACAATGACAAAACTTACTTTCAGCCATCTTTAAACCCTGAATATGAGAAGGAACCAAACCAGAATAAATCTCTAGCTGCAGGTGTGTGGGGTGAGTATTTTTGATGTTTTTAAATGCAAAAATGTAGCAGAGATCTGAAGTTGTTTTATTTGAACCACAAGCCTCTTTTTAGAATTACAAAGGTACAGATTGAGAAGACTTGAATATTATTACAATGTAAATATCTTTTTGTTAAAGGGTAACGCTTCTGTATGAGTATCACTCAGCTAGTCTGTAGATGCAGCCGCAACTAGTATTCTTTCCCAGTACAAGTATACATCTTGTTTTGTAAAGATGTCAAGAAATCTTCAGCTTTATTTTCAAGAGGAAGTGCAATGAAAGTTGGTCACCTAAATTAGTGGTGTTGATTGCTAGCTGAAAGCTTTGTAAAATGATGCTTCTGACTGATAAATGTGTTGGAAGAATTTGGAAAGAAACCTGGGGGAGCTGGAAGAGTAGGTTAGTTTGCAGAGATTTAAGGTCTCTTTGTGGAAGCAAATGTCTTATGCTATTGGTTGTGTTTGTGTATTATTTGTATGACAAATACTATCCTGAGCATGGGCACTGAGCTGACCTGTAGTCAGAATTGTTTTCTCATCCTCACCTGATTATGTTTGGCTATCACTTTACAATTCTAATGGGCTTTATGTAGTCAATTTCTTACCCTGAAGAAGGTGGTAGCTTTAGATGAGAGTGATTTTAAAGTAATAAGTGTACTCAAAACAGTAACATTTCTCTGTATTGAAAAAAAATAATTAAACATGAAAATTTTTACTTGTCTACTTTAACTGCTGCTAATACTGAGATTTGAAAGGTATTTTAATATGCTGATTCTTTTTCTCATACTTAACCAGTATTTTTTACATGCTGAAGTAACATTAGGTAACCCCTCAATATTAATATCTAATTGCTGTAAACCTTTGCCGCATCATAAATAACTGGACAGCTTTCTGGTTTTGTGTTGTTTGCAGCTTTCGTGTGATAATCTATCTTTCAGTAAAAGAATCTTGTTTTGGAATTGAAAAAATGGGAATTAAGGCTCTTATTATTCCCTTTAGAAGGAAACAATATTCAGGACAGAGGAATGTTACAATCCCTTCTAATATCTGTTAAAAATTTAGGCCTCTCTTAGATTCCATTTTACTTTGTGTATATGTGATGGGAGCCTGTGAGTATTATGAAAGATCTTGTCATGAGGTTTAATAAGAATGAAGCTTAGAATTATGATAGCTATTTTGTAGCATCTATCTGCTAAACAAAGTCTTGTATGCTTTTAAGACAGGGTTTGCTGGTTTTTTTTAAACAGAGGATGTAGTGACTATGTGAAGTAGCATTGCTTGCAGGGAGAGGAGATAATCCTTGAAAAGGCTCTTAACTCAGTGCTGGAATGCATGTACAAAAAATACAATTTTTCACTTCCTGACAATTTGAAAACTGTTTTTAATAGCTGTTCCTTAGCACTGCTAAATGGCAGTTTCTCTAGTTTGACAGTTTACTGTATGTCTCCTGATTTGTGCTCCAATGAACATGGAAATTTTGTCTTGTTATGTCCATCTGAAGCATGGAGCTAGAGAAACTGGTCATTGCCATGGTCTGATGTGTAGTGCACATCTTGTCTTGTGTTTATAGAACCTCAGTGCAGAGCTCTAAACCGAGCTGTTAATAAATATATAACTAATCATTCTTTAGGAAACCTTAAGGGGAATATGAAAGCCATAATCTCTTTTGAAGTTTGGGTAACTATCAACAATTAACAGTATTTTGATTTTAGAATTGCTATGCAGCAGTCTCTGTGTAGCAGGCTGCTTTGAAGAATATATTTTTTTTCAAAAAGTGCAATTCCTGCATCTCCAATTGAAATACTTTTGAAATTATGATTGTAGAAAATGGAACAGAACGTGTGTTTTTCCAGGTTTGAACATTGTTATTTGTGAAACTAATACTGATTTAAGTTTCCGATTTATGTCTGTTTGCTCTGGATCATATGACTGTCCAATACCTTATGAACTAAAAACTAGCGAGATTGTGTACACAGGCACATACACACACACACACACATGCACATCTATATACATACACACTTCCTTTTTTTTCTTCCAGAGTACCCTTTAAATCCTAAATCTAGATCTCAGAGAATGCTGGTCATTAAAAAGGGCAATACAAAAGAACTGCGAATATCTGGATTCCCAGTAGTGGGAAGTCTTCGCTCACAGCCAGTAAGGAACGGAACTGGCACAAGTGTTTATAAAGGATTAGTCCCCAAACCCGTCACTCCACCTGCAAAGGTGAGTATTGGATACCAGTGTTACGAAAAACATGCTTAGAAAAATCCTGCTGTAATTCTGAATGTGCTTATTTCATCCCTGAGAACACCATTCCTAGATTATCATGTTTTCAGTGCTTGCAAAATGCAACACACCCCAAAAATGGATAGAAACGACTTTTTTGCATTTTTCTTTTTAAATTATAATTCAGTCTCTTTGCTTCTCATCTACTGCTTTTGAGAAGAGCTGCAGCTGTACAAATGAGAGCAAAAGTGGTGTTTTTAACTTACGGAATAGTAGTCCCTTTTGATTTTAACAGAAAAAAATTAGGTATGTAGTGGAGAGGTATAGTCATCATAATACCTTCAGAATTTATCCCAGTAATAGACAGAGATGACATTATAACCTATTAGTATAATTCTGGTCTCTTTCCAAATGCAACTTTCCATGTGCATAATCACAGAATATTCTGGGTTGGAGGGCACACACAAGAATCATCAAGTCCAGCTCTTACGTGAATAGTCCATATTCTATGAAGTCATATTGAGTCGTGGGACTTCAAACCCACGACCCTGCCATTATTAGCACCAGGCTCTAGCTAGCTGAGCTATTCTCACTGGCTTCATCTCTATTTTTTTGTTTCTGGAATTTTTCTGTGCTCTTGAGAGCATATGATGGATTAGTTCTTAACCTGTAACATTTAGAATCTAAAATAATACTTTCAGCTGTTGAAGTCCCATATTTCATTTTCAATCCCTCCAATATGAGGATCTTAATTGTTTTGAAATTTTAGTTTTTATATAAACAGCATGAACAGTATTTATAAGCAGATGAATTGCTCATAAACAGCCTCTTTTCCACAAGAAAACAGATGTTTGCACTACATCGAGATTGCAGTTAGTATTTTCTTTTGCTTAATCACTTTTCTGAAGATTGTTGAAGAGAATCCTTTTGTAGTTAATGACTCTATGTCTCTGTTTATATTTCTGTCTAGCCTACACAGTGGAAAAGCCAAGCAAAAGAAAATAAACTTGGGAATGCATTTGCTCATGAGTCTGCATATGGTGTTGGCAGTTTCAGTCCTTTCAAATCAACCATCAAGGCATTTGTTGTAACACAAAATTCAGTGCAAGAGGTAAATCAGTGGCTGTAGTTACATCTATAAATCATTTAATTAATTTAAGTGAGGATGCTCAGTAAATTTTCTGCAGAATTGTGTTAAATACTTTTTTTTAGAACTTAATGGGCAAGAAAGATGGAAGGCACATCAGTGGCCTTGAAATACTGCACAGTTTCCTTTGTAGGTTTGATTTGGAATAAAACCCCACATTTTAAATACAGCCTGATACATTTAGACTTCAAAACTGCTAAAGGTATTACATGTTTCAGAAGGCCCAGTGTTCATTAGCAGTGCTCCATTAACCTGCATCTTAGGGTTTGCATCTACAAACTGTATATACCAAAATACAGATCTTCCCTCTGCTTTTGACTGTAAAACCTAAAACAAGAGATACCTGTGTCTTTAATCAAAAATTTTCTAAATGAAAACACTTCTAACATTCTTTATTTTTCTGACTTCCTAACTAGTGTAATCGGTCAAATTCTTCATCCCCTGTGGACAAATCTGGTCAGCCTCATTTAACAAAATTGACAAGAATGCGGACTGATAAGAAGAGCGAATTTTTGAAAGCATTGAAAAGAGATAGAGTGAAAGAGGGACATGAAGATGAGAATCATGATGGGCAAGAGAAGGTAATTTTGTTCGTACTTACTGTAGATCCAGCAGATTTCAGGCAAACTATAAATTACTTCTTATTTTGCTGTAAACAGCTGTTAAGTAATGGTTTTGGATCTCTAAATGAAGGAAAGGAATTACCTTTTGATGAATTTAAAAATGTTGTTCTAAGTACTACTCTTCCTCCAGTGCTGCTTTGTAGTTTCTTTTTGTCTTTCTGCAGTATCTGTTAGTACGTGTTCATGACAGGTACTTGTGTGTCTTTAGAAACAATAAAAAGGATAAATTAGGCCTAGTAATCTAACCGAATCATAGATAAATTTATGTTGGAAAAGACCTTTGAGATCATCAAGTCCAACCATTAACTCAGTACTGTCAAGTCTGCAAGTAAACAATGTATTCAATTGTCACATTTACATGTCTTTTTAAATACTTCCAAGGGACGGTGACTTAAACACTTCCCTGGGCAGCCCATTCCAGTGCTTGACTGCCCTTCCTGTGAAGAAAGTCTTCCTGGTGTCTAACGTGAATCTCCCCTGGCACAACTTGAGGCCATTTCTTGTGTGCTGTCTTGTGTTGGCCAACCCCCACCTGAGCACAGTCTCCTTTAGGCAGCTGTAGAGAGTGATAAGGTCTCCCCTGAGCCTGCTTTTGTCCAGGATAAACACCCCCAGCTCCCTCAGCTGCTCCTCACAGCACTGCTGCTCCAGACCCTGCCCCAGCTCCGTTCCCTTCTCTGGACTCACTCCAGCCCCTCAGTGTCTTTCTTGCAGGGAGGGCCCAGAACTGGACACAGCACTCGAGGTGTGGCCTCAGCAGTGCCCAGGACAGGGGGACAATCCCTTCCCTGCTCCTGCTGACCACACTAGTGCTGATCCAGGCCAGGATGCCATTGGCCTTCTTGGCCACCTGGGCACAGCCTGGTTCATGTTCAGCTGCTGTCACCAGCACCCCCAGGTCCTTTCCAGCCACTCTGTCCCAGCCTGTGGCACTGCCTGGGGTTGTTGTGACCCAAGGGCAGGACCCAGCACTTGGTCTTGTTGAACCTCACACCATTGGCCTCAGCCATGATCCAGCCTGCCCAGATCCCTCTGCAGAGCCTTCCTGCCCTCCAGCAGATCAGAATTCCCACCCATTTTGCTGTCACCTGTAAACTGACTGAGGTGCACTTGTCAAATTGATTGATTAAGATATTAAACAGAAGTTCTCTCAGTAGTGAGCCCAGGGGAACTCCACCCATGACCAGCCACCAGCTCAATATAACTCCATTCATCACCACCCTCTGGGCTCAGCCATACAGGCAGTTTTTACCCAGTGAAGAGTGCAGCTGTCCAAGCCATGGGCTGCGAGCTTCTGCAGGGAATTCTCTGGAAAACTGTGTCAAAGAAAGGCTTTATTGAAGTTCAAGTAGAAAACATCTGCCACCTTTTCCTTATCCACTAAGCAGGCTGCCTGGTCATGGAAGGAGATTAGGTTGGCCAAGCAGGACTGTCTTTCCCAAAGCTGTTTTGGCTAGGCCTGATCATCTGGTTGTCCTGCATGTGTCATGTGATGGCACTCACAGTGATCTGCCCCATGACCTTCCTTGGTGCCATGGCCAGTCTGAGAGGCCTGTAGTTCCCTGGAATCTCCTTCCAACCCTTTTTGCAAATGGATGTCACATTTGCTAACCTCCAGTTGCCTGGGACCTCTCTGGTAATCCAAGACTGCTGGTAAATGATGGAAAGCTGCTCAGTGAAGTGCCAGCTCCCTCTGTACTCTTGTGTGAATCCCACCTGGCCCCAACAGACTTGTGGAAGGCAGTGTTTCATACCTTGTCTGCTAGCTGTCCTACAAAACAAAAAAGTTGGTTCTGCTTCTCAAGCCATTTCCTTTCTAATTAGTGTTTAAGTAGCCAGAAGTTCTCTATTATTCTGATCATAGGAGCAATAGCTCAATATATGTATAAACCGCTGGTTTTTACTAATTGAGAACTTGAAGGCCTATAATGGCTGTGTATATAATATTTATCAGGTTTCTTTCAGTCTGAATTGATTTATACAGTGCTTGATTGATACTAGAGACTGTGTCAAATGCTACTAGCCACCAACAAGTTATCATACATAGGTCAAGTGAAGATAAGTATTTTGTGATTCAAAATGAGAGGATTACAAGCTTGTTTGCTGTAAATGAGTGGTTTAAAATGTCTCATTGAAACAAAAAATCCCATAAATTACAAATTATTTTGATGAAGAGATATTAGGCTTCTGAGATATTGAAAAGGAAACAGTGCCTTTTAAGAAGGAAAAGCATACATTGCTCATAAAAGTGAGATTGACTTTTCTGACCCTGGCAAAATGCAATTTGCTGTCATAGAACTTAGCTGGACGTGTAAGCTAAAAAAGGCCTACATATTTTCATTAGATATTCTGTGACTGAGTGCTCTGAAATGGATATTGGGTGTAGCTTTGTTCATGTGTTCAGGAAATAAACAAGGATTTTGATTTAAGATCAGAAAGATTCTGGGAACCATCTAGAGATTCAGAATTATGAAATAATGAGGTAAATCATACTCAGCAGCTGAATCATACTTGGAAGAAGCTGTTTTGTCCTTTATGTTAGAATTTCTTAATACATTTATTTTTTTCTTGGTATTATATGACATATTGCTCAGGCATGTAACAGCTGAATGTATGTTTACTGGTATATGTGTTCTTAACAATATCTTGCTGACTACTCTAAAATTTCTGAAAGCAGACAACATTTGAGTGGGAGGGAAGTGATTATGGTCTTGATTCTTGTGCTGTGAAGTACAGTTTCTTACAGTTGCAGAAGATTGCAGGATTTCCTCCTACTATAGGTAATGCTTTTACGTACCCAGTTTAGGAGTTCTGTTGATGAAAAGGTGTTAACTAGATAATGATTGTATGTTTCTTTATTTTTACAGTTGGTAAGACTTCTGAGGCTTTCTAATTCATAAATAAGGATTAGAGGTTGCTGAATGAGTAGAATAGAGTAGAAGGAAATACCTCATGTTTATAGGCTAAAGACCTTTTAATCTTTGAGTGAACCTGAACAGTCAGCCTTATAAATAAATTTTCTTCCTGATTTGTATTTCATGGCTAGTAATTTGCAGTTACTGTTCACAACAGCCTGAGAAGCTGGGGTTGAGTGCATGTGTGTAAGTGAACTTGTCTGAATTTAAGGAGCACTATGCAGTCTTTCTGAATTTGTGGCAGAGAATTTGATATTTGAGATTTGGTGTTGTGACCTGTCCCTTAGACTAAGTAAACTTGAGAAGTCATACACTTTCAGACTTCTCCTGCCACATACAGCTCTGATACTTAATTAGGAACATTAAAACAGCCCATTATTTCTGTAAATATGAAGGAGCGCTAAAGTACGCTTGAATTTTAAGGTATGTGTGAAACTTTATGGAAAAAAATTGGCTAAAAACATGTGGATTGCTTTCTGCATTACTTGATCAGTAGCATATCTTAGGAGTTCTGTAGTATGCAGGTATTGCAAACGCCAGAGGGGTGAACAGAATTATCTGTGAAGTACAGAGCCTCTCCATTTAAACTTAATTTAAGCTAAACAGAGCTACTGAATTGCAGCACTTCTGGATATTTACTTGTGGATGGAATTCACTTTTATATTTTGTAATGTAAAATTGTTTTTATATTTAGGATGATGAGTCCTTCAGCTTGCATAACAGCAACAGTCCTCATCATGAGAGAGATATAAACCGAAACTTTGAAAATGAGATTCCACAGGAGAATGGCAATGCCTCAGTTACACCTCAGCAGATCATTCAGTCTTCAGCTTTCCCTCAGGCAAATGTTCTTTCAAGCTCACTTGAGGCAGAGCATAGGTATGTACTTTATATAACACAGAGTGTTCCTTCATGGTAACTGAGAATGTTCATAAATTCTAACTAGTTCAGAAGTCAGAATCTGAAAACAGAGTATATACAATGTTTCTTGAGTAATGCCAGATTTATCTGTTAGATATGTACTAATTTAACATGAGATGTGCTTTGTTTCTTAGACCTGTGTACTGACTTAGATCCAATTTTTAGTAAAGTTTATTTCTTAGTAAAGAATATAGCAAACTACATAGTGACTTCATCCCTCTGATTTTGGTTTAGGTGTCTGGGAGGAACTATGTGTGTAATTGCTGTTTGTACTAATAATATTTTAAATTCTGCATCTTATATAAAACTCCAGTGAGCTTTTCATCATTATTAAAGTAGTTAATTATTTTTGTAGCTGACTTCTTGACACTATTAGTGATATCACAAGACAGTCCACTGGAAGGTGAGAAAGTAATTTCATGAAAAGGATTGAAACAGTTCTATTTTCCTAGTAAAGCAACTGCAGTAGCAGTTGGTAGATAGGAGAATGATGCTGCTGGAAAATCACAACCGGGTATGGAAATGAGTTAGTCATGAGCTCCGTAAGATTCTTATGATTTCTGGTAACTACAGAATTGCAGTGATAGATTAGACAGATTTTTTTTAAATTTTATGTTTTTTGGTGATAGAGTCCATGCATTAGACTGGACAACTCTTTTTTTGTAGTGCCTGTAGAAGAAACTTTCATTTCCTTTGCTCCTCATGAGTATGAAGAGTACAAAGCACCGTGGTGTGTTCCTTTTTTACCGGCATTGGCTTTGGAAACAGAAAGCATTGGCGTAGTCTTGGAGTAGCAACATCACTGCTATAAGTGACACCAGGTGGGATGAGTTCTGTCACTGGAGTGTTGTGGATGATGGCAGGCTCATCAGGACGTGTGGACAGCAGGAGAGATGGGGAATGGTGGTGTATCTAATGGATGGGGTAGAATGTATCGAGCTTGCAGCTGGTGATGGAATGGTTAAGGGCCTCTGGATAAGGATCAAGGAGCAAATAAAAAAAGAGATATCATTGTTAGAGTGCACTGTAGGCTGCCCACCCAGGATGATGACACTGACTGTCCTTTAAGGAACTAAGGAAGACCTCAAACTCAACTGCTGCTGTCCTAATGGGGGACTTCAACTTGCCAAATATTAACTTAGAATACCACAGACACGTGAAGACTACAGAAATGCTGCATCCATTGTCGGGAGAAAATCTGTGGCTTTCAGAGAGAATGTTCTTCATCCAGAGGATAGTTGGGCACTGGAACAGGATTCCCAGGGAAGTGATCACAACACCAAGCCTGAGAGCTCAAGAAGTCTTTGGGCAGCATTCTCAGTCACAGGGTGTAATTCCTGGCGTTCTGTGCAGGGCCAGGAGCTGGATGCTGTGTTTCTTGTGGGTCCCTTCCAACTCAGGGTATTCTGGGAGTCTGTGGAATCTTCAGCCACTAGAGGCTCGTGATTTTTTGACTGGAAGATGGGAGTCAAATCTGACTCTTAGTTTTTCAATTCAAATTACTTTAAACAGCCTTGTTTAGGATTTCCGGGAAAACGTCTTTCTTTTGTGGTATCCCAGAGAGGCTGTCTGTCCATACTGCCCTAGCCTTTTGGCTATGAGCTCAACATGCTTGTGGACAGATGTTATGGTTAGCCTTTTTGTGGTAAATTGTACTTTGGGTCACCAGCTTAGCTCCTAGGTTACTTTTGCATACCCAGTAACAGTATTGGCACATTTGGTACAAAAGGGCTTCCTTCCTGCTGGGGAAGCTTCCAACATGCAGCAATCCTGTTGGTATCAAGTTTGCTAATCCAAAGTAATTTTGTTAATGTAGTTCGCACTTTTAACCATTCTAGAATGGTATCAACTTAAAGGGGCAGTGGTGCTGCTAACATTACAAAATGTTGCTTTAAAGTTAGCTAGCCATTACCCTAAATTTTACTTACATTAACAGAGCCTCTGTAACTGTTTACTTCACTGAATGTAGTGTTAATATCTGAGCTTGCCTGCAGTAAAACTTTTAAACTCAAATAACTATCATTGAACTGCATCTGGCATTATGTTTTTCTATACAATATATTCTCTTAGAGTTTTATATGACTTGTATATACTTTTACCATATCTTAATGATTTGATTGTTCCTGCCTGTTTTGCTTTCCAATTTGGTCCAAATGCACTGGGGTACAATTTCCATTTCTGTTACTGTCCTACTGACTTTTTTTTTAAAGCAGAGTAGTACTTTTCTCCTTCTACAATTCCAGGTATTTGTTATGGTTTTAAAAACAGTCATTGTTACCTGCAAACTTGCCCAATGCACATCTGCTGTATTGGGATGTAGAGTTCTTTGTGGGGAGGGTTGTGTTGAAGGGTATTTTTTGCTGATGTCTGCCGAAATGAAGTCCCTGTTATATGGTATCAGCTGTGAGTTTATCTTACTTCCCTATTTTAATATATTCACTCTTTTTTAGCTCTTAAATGTCAGCTGTGGCATACATTTTAGAAACCTCTTTATTTTTTGTGAAATGGCTTTAGTCTGCTTTAATGTTTGAGGTCAAAGGATACCTGGTTTGCCTGAAGAAGGTGATGATCCTTTTGGCAAAAACTTTCCAGCAAGCAAACTTAATAACTTATTGTTAAATGTTGCGGTGTCTTCACCCTCAGATAACCCCTGTTTTCACAGCACCTTCAAATGTAAAACCACTTTCTTCATGTTCAGGTACTGCCATCCTTCTTTTGGAACTAGCCAAAACACACTGATGATTGCATCTTTGTATAGCTCAAGCTTAGTTATGAGAGGAGTTTTTCTTCTCATCACTTCTTCCCCTTATCCCAAGATTCTCTCCTAGCTTTTTGAGCTGAAATACCAGTATGTGCTGTTAGGTGAGACTGAATTGTGAAGAATCCTGACACAGCTTTTGACATTAGCATGTGGTATAAAAAAGAAATCACATGAGTCTATTGCATCCTGGATTGGTTTCCACTGGGGACACCACCAATATTCCTCATGCTTTGGTCTGCTTTGTTATTCGGGAAAACCTGCCTAGTCCCTCAGTGTGTCTTTGTCTCTTCGTACTGTTCTCAGGGGAGTACATTCACTAACAGTTGTAAGTTATGTTAAGAAAATACATTCTTACTGTTCTGTCTGATGCAGATCTGTTGCCTTACAATGAAGGTATAGTTTTCACCACATATAGTGGTAGAATGCAGTCATCTTTGAGGGACCTGAGAACTCAGCTTCTGTGCTTTTACAAGACTTTGAACTCACTTATGTAAGAGTGTGTTTAAAAAAATACTGGCTGATTAATCAATACATTTGTTACAGGTCTTTAGACATGTATGTAGGCAGAGCTTGAAATATCTAAGTGTGTGTAGCAAGTTCCTTAATGTTTTCCTTCTTAATTTAAAGGTTGTTAAAGGAGATGGGCTGGCAGGAAGACAGTGAAAATGATGAAACATGTGCTCCACTAACTGAGGATGAGATGAGGGAGTTCCAAGTCATTAGTGAACAGGTAAGACTAAGTTAATTTTCCACTATAAACCTGTAGTTAGTTAACATAGATGCCTGCCTTTGAGGAGGATCTGCAGTAATTTTGATCATTAGGGACGTTGCTATTCCGCTACGATTTCAGTACTGTGCTTTTGGAAGTATAGTTGCTTCAAAAAAATAGGATATCGATGACTGTAGCTCAGGCCTAGTCACAAAGTATCAAGGGAAGCGTAGGGAGTACTTCTGAGTAGTTTCAGTATTGCTGGTGGTGGAAGTGCACAGGCTTTCAAGCTCCTCGGCTTAGGCTAAGGAAAGATAATCTTCTTCCAAGGTTTTTATGCAGTTTTTGTGCTACTCTGAGAGCTGCGTTTTCTTTTTTGGGAGTTGAGAGACATTTAATTTACTAGTTACAAAGTATGAAAAGGCAATCTTTTTCTGTTTTTTTTTTAAATTCTATTTTCATTAGGAGTGCTGAGTATACCTGGTGGGGTTGGTGAGAAGGAGTCAGAAAGAATAGTGTGTGGTGCTAAATCTGAACATTTGGTATTTACATGTGTGTCTAGCCACACAAATACTGAGTAGATAATTTTGAATATTAAACTTTCAAGTGCTTGTCTTAGTGCACGCCTTCTGCATGATGTTGGAAATGCAATAATTCCTTCCTTTTTTGCAGAATCAACTGTTTCCTTTCTCTTCAGTGTCTTTGACTTTCCAATTGCTGAGATACCCACTCCTCTCTGCAGCATCTTTTCTGGGCCCCTTCCCTATTGCCCCTTGCCCTTCTTAGCACAGATGTTTGCAGCAGTGTGGGAAAGGGGACTGGATTGCACAGAGAGAGCATTTGGGAGGAGGGATCTCTGGGGCAAGATGTGTGGGGATGTGGGTCAGAACAGGGGGAACTCTCGTTGACTGCGGGAGTTCAGCACAGCTGGAGACACTGGGATACAGGTGGCTGGCCAGAATGAAGGCTCGCAGGGGAGTTATCCTTTCTGTGTACATATGAAAAACTGTGGGTCCAGCGTAGCCCAGAGGTGAAGATGCAGAGGGTGTTGAATTGCAACAGAATGTTGTGTTTGGCATTTTCTTTCTCTGAATGTGCCATGTTTTCACATTTCAGTTACAAAAAAATGGCCTTCGGAAAAACGGCATTTTGAAAAATGGCCTCATCTGTAATTTTAAATTTAGCCCCTGGAAAAACAGCACTTTCAAACCTGCTCTGGAGAATGAGGACTCTGAGACAAGCAGCAGTGATACATCAGATGATGATGATGTGTGAAGACTTCTGTAACACCTGTAGAAGCCCATTTGTTCTTGTGAAGATTTGGGGATGTTTTGTCCAAAAACAAAAATTGTAATTTATGTAGTAACATGCCCAGAACAGGAAGAATGATGGGACTTTTCTCTGAAGGAAGCAAGGAATGTCTTGTTGGGTGTGTTGAAAAGCACTATAATTTCTCTGTAAACGAATGTGGTAGAACGAGGCCTTGTGTTGACCCAGCACTGACTTCCATCACTGAAGCGTTTCTCTAAATAGCAATGTGACAATGTTACAAATCAGACTTTCTCACTTAATAAAAGCAAAGAATTGTGTAATGTCTTGCAAAGCTTCTGTCTTAAAATATCTAAGGAAGAACAGGGCAGCTTGACACCACATTTGTTTTTTTCTTGCCAAATAATTTCTTTCTTACAGTGGAAATCAATGAGTCCACTTGGTAGGCAAAAAGGGCAATATAGCATGTTGGCTAAAATGAGCAAAGTGCGCTAAAACTCTTTTCCTTAACTGAGTTGTTCTACAAATAACTGCTCTTTAGCCATTTGTAGTGTTGTTGTTGTTATTAATGGCAAAAGACCCTGATGTTACAGTTCCAAATTTCTAGAATTAACTTTTAAATTGAAAGCTTTAAGGGGTATAGCAAGACCCTTATTCTCACAGTGACTTGTGGGAAAATAAGCAGTTTGATTTTACTATTCAACATGCAGAAAAATCGTTACACTGACTGGATTTGTCCACTACATGGGAGATAAACTGATTTACAGAGTATTGTCTCAGTGCATAGCATTATGGGTATTATTTTTAAAACTGCTAAGTTTGTTTGCATTTATATTACATGTACGCTGGCAGCAATNAAAATATTTATAAAGTTGAGATTCTGTCCCTATTTCTTTAGGAACATAATTTTTTTATAAGGTGGCATCAATTTTGGGCCAAAGTTGGTTTGTTTATCTTTTTTATTTATTGTTAATTTAAATAGGTATTTCTTTTCAAGAGGTCAGTGTTTGTATTAGAAGAGGCTTGCAAATGTTGATGTAGTATTTTGGCATGGTGTATTGAAATACTCCATTTCTAGTCACAATTTAAGAGGATAAAAATGTTTCTTTTTTAAAAAGAAAACTGCCATATCTGTAATGATGTTTTTCCTACCTGCATGCCTTATACACCTGTCTCCTTTCCCTCTCCTGAATTTTTTTTAACTTACTTTGACACATCGGTGTAGTTTGTTCACTTTTTGGTTCTCACATGCTATCAACAAGATCTTCTGCCTATCCTAATTATGTAGTGATATATGAATGCACCATTTTACTACTAAGTGAAAATGGTTTT
>VWZS01002837.1:21646-39534 GCA_013397075.1 Rhabdornis inornatus
ATTTCTGGCAGATCTATGTTTATATATGCATATTTTTATACTCATATATATATTTATATAGAATATATATATGAATGAATTACATAAACCGATGTTTCACACAGTTATGTGTACAATTCCTTAATCATGTTGTTTAGTATTTTTGTGGTCACTAAAGTACATTTAACAAGAACTACCAAGGGAAATTGGTAATCTAAGGAGATATTATCTGTGAAAAGTATTGTATAATAATTACTAAAACATCCAACAGTTCTTACAATATTTCTAGTTGTCTATGTTACTTAAAACTCTAAAATATAAAAATATCTTATTTGTCAATATTAAAACAGTAAGAACTGTGAGTGCCTGTAACTCTGCAAAGGCAAATAGTACCATAAGGAGCTGGTGCAAAACAATCCAGTTCTTTATGTACTCAAAAGAACTAGGTAGCTCCACAGGTTCTCATTCTTCAATCCTTGTCTTGCATCTGCTGGAGCATTTTGTATATTATTACTGATGCATAAACCTGCCACATACACTGCTCTTTAATAGCATGCAGAAAGTAAATTAAACAAAGCACTGAGATAAGTTTAAAATCTCTTTTTTGTTTTGTGTAACCACAAATTAACTTAAAAAAAAACCAACAACAACAACAACAACAAAACCAAACAAAACAAACAAAAAAACACAAAAACCAAAAACCCTTACCAAAAAATATTATCATTATCCAGTAAAAGAAATTCAGCAGAATTTCACCTCTCAAGAGACAGTGAGCCAAACCTTTAAATGAAAAATCTTACATTTCTAGAGAGAATCCCTGATGTGAAATGAAAGAATTGCTGAATTCCTATTAAAAATAGGAAATGAGGAGTCAGTTCCTTGTCTTACTCTACTCTGCAATGACGAACTGTAAAATAACATCTAAATGGCCAGAGATTTGATTTGAAGGGAGAGTTCCTTTAGTTTACTTTATCAAATTGCTGAGGGACATTGAGACAATCAAATATAGAAACAATGGATACATTAAAAGCTTGAAGTCAAATTATGTGGTTTGTATCTATTTGTGCATCTATAAGAACCCAAACCAAAAATTCTTCTCTGTGATCAAACATTGCTCCTTTGCTTCTCTCTTCAAAAATGTAAAGTGAATATTTTACCAGCAGCAGGGTTTGACTCTGCAAAGCAAAAAACATTCTCCAGAGAAGAAAAAATTTGAGATTTTATGATACTACTGTCCAGTTGTAGGATAGAAAAAATGGGAAAGATAATTATGGAATTACATGATGAATAAGTTTATCTCATGTCAGAAGAAAAAAGAGTCTAGCATGATTTGGGGAGAGGAGGACAGGGGGAAGAAAATAAGTTGTTGTGGTTTTGAGGCTCTGCCAAGAGCACAGTATACACCAAATCTTATGAAATGAGAAAAAAAGCACTGCCTTACAGCTGAAGAGTGGCCATCTGATTAAAAAAACATTATGTTTGGCCAAAAATAAACAAAATGTATTTGAATTTCAAGATTTACAGTTCAGTTTTCATCTGTATTAATCACCTAAAATTTCAAATAAAGTACCTTAAACCATGGGTGTTAAAAACCTTTAGAATTACCTAACACATATTACTTGCAGTTTTCATTGAAAACAAATCAGGTTTTCATTGGCAAGATATTGAAAGATAAAAAAAGATATTTTGCTTTCCATTTTGTTTTTTGTTTTTTCTTTTATTTTTCCTTTAGTATAGTAAATACTCTTCATCTTCATTCCAAATGACCAAGAATGAGACCTTTTCTAATTTTTCAATTCATCTATGAGAGAATAATTTAATTTTCAACATCAAATTGGTACTGATTAGCAATGCGTACACTAATGTTTTGTATTTAAATCATTAAAACTGATTTTGTAATGTCTTTATTCTGTGATATCCTCTCTAATTAAGATATTACAATTAACTGTTGGCAGAACATTTAGCAGCTGTTTAGAAAATCTTACATAGACAGCAGTTGTTAGTAGGTCACTTTCCAAAAAGTGAAAGTACGTGTCAAATGAAATTTCAGCCATATTAATCTTTGGTGTAATTCTAACTAAAGTTTTGATTAATGTAAAGTTGTAAGGTGAATGTGCCAAATGACAAGAATCTTTTCCATCTCTCTTCTATCATTATTCAATGCCAGATAATTTACAAAACATTATAATCTAGTTGTTGGTTCTATTCATTCTGATATGACTTGCTGTTTAATAGCATTTCTTTTCTGCACCCTTCTTCTCAGTTTGTAACTTTTTCCTTTCTCATTTAAGGATGCATTAGTCATTACTTTTTCCATAGGTACTTCCTGACTGCAGAGGTTCTTCTATTTAATGAGCGCACACAGTTGCCTCTCTGTGAGAACTTTCAGCCTTTCTTTGTACTAATTCTCCAGGTCTTCCAGGAATTAATGCTCCATAATATTTCTGAATCTTACTTTCCTTTCTTCTCTTTTTATATCTTTTCACGGGATCATGGAATCACGGGATGTTTGCATTGGAAGGCACCTCTGAAATCACATAGTCCAGGCCCCGATAAAGCAGATTCACTAGAACA
This sequence comes from Rhabdornis inornatus, assembly GCA_013397075.1. NCBI lineage: Eukaryota > Metazoa > Chordata > Aves > Passeriformes > Rhabdornithidae > Rhabdornis > Rhabdornis inornatus. The sequence continues at coordinate 24,200 of VWZS01002837.1, forward strand.
GATTGCACAGGTTGTGTTCAGATGGCTTTTGAGTATTACAGAGAAGGAGAATCCAGAATTTCTCTGGGTTACCTGTTTCAATGCTCTGTCACCTACCTATTAAGATGGAACTTCCTGTTTCATTCAGGTGTTTTCATGTGGTATGAATTTTCAAGAAAATCAAAATACCATTAGTAGGAGACTTTTGGGAATAAAAAGGAATCAGATTTTATTAAAAAAAATATTAGTATGAGGTGACAATATTGTGAGGCAGCTGAAAATGCAGATGTTGTCAGAAGTGGAGATACGTAAAAAAAAGAGACAACACGATCAAGGACAAGATTCTTTGCAATAATTTATTGAATTTTATCTATTGACATTACTGGGAAAGCGCTAGGCTACAGCAGCTGTAAGTCCAGTCATACAATTTGATAAATGTCTGAGAACTTCAAGCAAAAAATTAGACATGGTAAGGACTATGGATATTGTTTTAGCAAACTAGTTACAAGCTGAATCAGTGGGATGGGTGTAATTATTAATAGGAAATTCCCATGGTCAAGATGAAGGATAGTGAAGGCATGAATGAGATTATTTTTTCTAAATCTAAATTCATTTATTTCAAACAACTAAACTTTTAAAATTTTAGGTAAGAATAATTATGCATTTCTAGGTTTATAATGTATGTAAAAAAGGTAAGAGGAATTTGCTGAAACCTATTGACAGACAGATTGTCTGTATTCATGGGTAGATTCAAATGCCAGGGTGTCTGCAAGTGAAAAGCGTCTATTGAATTGTAGATACAGGAAGCAGTGTAGCCAAGTGAATGCTTATGCGAAGGCTGATTGTATAAGAAAGTCACACAAACCCAATGATTATTGTTAAAGTGCTTACTGTAAACAGAGAATTGTTTTCTTTGTGAGCTAAGGTTCAGTGATTTCACCTTAAGATCTGCACTTTTTAATAATTTAAAATTTTTTGTGTTTGTTTTATTTTTTTTAACTGGAAATAAAACAAACAAATGACAACCCCAAACCCAAAGCCTAAAACTCAAACTCAGAAGCTTGAGAGTTTCTAAAAGCTCCAGAGGTTTTTACAGGCCCTCAGATATTTACGATTCTGTATATTTTCTGTTTCGTATCCATCTTTTGTTTCCATTCTGTAATTGGCAGAATACAGCTTTCTGCAAAATTTTCACTCTGTCCTAGTTCTAGGTTAGTGTTATCTGCAGTATCTTACCAAAACTGTTAGTGTTACAATTGTAAACAGTTTCACAAAATGTAGCCAAGAATAATGATGATAAAGAGAAAGGTGATAGTGCAGGAACCAATACAATATAGAGAAATCTTTTGGCACAGTGACCCATAACCTGTGGATTGGGTTTTTTTCTATGTCTTATTTGTGTAGGCTCTAACATTTATTCATGATAGAATCATAGGATATGCTGAGCTGGAATTGACCCACAAAGATCACCAAATTCAGCTCCTCGCCCTGCACTGGACAACCCCAAGAATCACACCACGTATCTTTGGACAGAGTGCTCTCCAAATTCTTCTTGAATTCTGTCAGGCTGTTGTTGTGAGGAGCTTGAGGAGTCTGTTCCTGCGCCAAATCACCCTCTTTGTGAAGTACTTTGGTCTAATATCCAACTTAAGGCTCCCCTGATACAGCTTCAGTCCCTTCCCTCAGGTCCTGTCACTGGTCAGCACAGAGCAGAGATCAGTGCCTGCCCCTCCTCTTCCCTTCATGAGGAAGTTGTAACTGCAGTGAGGTCTGTCCTCAGACTCCTCTTCTCCAGCTTGAGGAAGCCAAGTGACCTCAATCACCTGGTGAATAGCTTCCTCTCTATCCTTCACCATCTTCACAGCCTTCCTTTGGATGCTCTCTAAACATATTATATCCTTTTTATACCTGATGCCAAAGGGAGGTTTCTGTGTATGTGACTAAGCTCTTCTTTCTTTAATGTGCTCCATATTGAGAGGAATATGATTTATCTAAATGGTTGCTCTTTAATTTAAAAATACACTGGGGCAATTATCTTTTGGCATGCTTAACATAAATTCTGCATTTTTATTTCTGACATGTGAGAGAGGAAGTAAGATCTGCTACTGACTACTTCTGTAGTTCTCATTCTGGGACAAAATAATTTTTAAAGACTTGACATTTTCAAATTATAAATCACCTTGTGCTTTATTAATATAAATATTTTTTTATGATGTGCAAATCTCCATCAACAAAAGATAAAAATTAAACATTTTTTACTACAGACAGATAAGTTACTAACAAACAAAACAAAATATTAAACTTATTTGAAATAAGTTTTAAAAAATGTTTAAAATTTTAGAGGTATGGCATCTCAGTTTATCTCACATTATACAAGTCAAGAGTCTTTGACATTGCTTCATTTAAATTTATGTTTATTGTTAATCACTGAGCTAAATAAATGAAAAATTGATTCACTGCCTATCTACACACATAGAAAATCATACTCACATCCTGGCATAAATCCTTGTGTTGTAACAGTTTATATGTCATTGTGAGAAGGTCACTTTACTTCACTGTGAATGGTACTTGCATGTTCTGTGGAAGTGGCATTTTACAGTTGGATCCATAAAAGTACCAGAAATAATGAAATCATAGAATCTTTAAGGTTGGGAAATGCCTTTAAGATCACCAAGTTCAATGGTTAAGCTAACACTACCAACACTGAACCATGTCCTCAACCACAGTCACATGTGTTTTGAATACTTCCAGGGACCTCACTATTCCTCTGGAAAGTCTGTTCCAGTGCTTTACTAACCTTTTCATGAAAAGTGTTTGCCTAATCTAAACCTCCACTGGTGCAAATTGAGGGCATTTGCTCTTGTCCTGTCATTTTTATCCAGAGAAGAGACTGGCATCCCACCTCACTTAAACTTCCTTTTGTGTAGCTTGTGCAGCAAGTGATAAGGTCTCACCTAAGCCTCCCTTTCTACAGCGTAAACAGCCCCAGCTCCCTCATCCCCTATAAGATTTGCCCCCTCTGTCCATAAGTTTTCTGTCCATGGCTGTAAGTGAGTAAATTTATCATGAACACAAAAGTGCTGTCACACTGATCACTGCTTTCAGCCTGAACCACCTGGGAAGGCAGGCAGCTTGGAACAGGCGTACTCCTTTCAGCAGGAAAGCGATGGATTTGCTGTGGTTTTCTTTAATGGTGTGCTGGGTTTGGCTAGTGTGGAATTAATTTTTTTTGCAGTGGCTGGTGCGGGGCTGTATTTTGCATTTATATTGAACACAGGGTTGATAATACAGAGATGTTTTCGTTATTGCTGAGCAGGGCTCACACACCGCCAAGGCCTTTTCTGCTATTTGTACTGCCACAATGGGAGGGAAGGCACATATCTGGGATAGGTGACCCAAAAAGACCAAAGGAATATCGCACACTATATGACATCATGCTCAGTATATAAGTTGGGAGAAGAAAGAGGAATGGAGAAACACCTCCCCAAGTAAAACTACACATGATGGAGCCTTGCTCTCCTGGAGTGGCTCAATACCTGCCCACCTATGAGAAGCAGTGGATTAATTTCTTGGGGTTTGCTTTTCTTGCATGTGTGACTTTTGTTTTTCCCTATTAAATTTTGTCTCAACACACCAGTTTTCCAGCTGCTAACCTTCCAATTCTCTCCACAATCTCACTGATGGGGAACTGAGCAAGCGGCTTTGGTTGTTGGCTGGTGTTAAACCACAAGAAATGGCTTCACTGTTTTTAGGGGAATGTTGAAAGCTGTTATTATTTATCTTACTTAATAAAACCAGAAATCAGTATATCTTTCTAAAATGCCAAGTTATTAATGATAGATTGGCCATTAATGTCATTACAATGAAACATAAGGTTGTTACTTCGTGAGCTTGAAAATCTGTCTTGAGAGAGAGTAGTGATGGTTGCATGGTAAATTGGAAGCTTGCACAGCCCCAGTAAAATCACTGCTATGTGTCCTGTGGTCACTCTGATTCTCTACTGCAAGTGACAGAGTACAGACAGAGTAGGGGCAGCATGACTGCTGTTTCAGTCATATATACTGAAAGTATTTATTTTTAATGTCAAGCAGCATTCACATAATCCATCTGATGTTTATCAGCTGATGCTTGTGTGAGCTGTTGTCATAGCCACATATCAGAGAGATACAGGAGGCCTCCTAGACTTCTTTTATTGAATAGATTACGCACTTTCAAATGAAGCTGTAAAAGCCTGAAGTAGAATTTCAAGTAACACAAATAGAATTCCCAACTTACTTCTCTTTGTAAGCAATATAATTTTCTGGATCAAATTTATCTTGCAGAAACATTTTTCACTAAGCTATAAAGACATAGTAAGATGGACATAGAAGTATGATGAAAGTAGACTGCTCAGAATGCCTTTATGCCTTTGGAAAGCTCTTTATGAGTGTCAAGGTGTATGAACGAGACAGTCTGGACAGGGGTGCACTTCATTATGTTCCTTGAGATAAATCCTCATACAGCCTAGTGTTTGCTATTGCATTTGTTAAATTTAATAACGTGTGGGTTTGGAAACTGATGCTCTAAAAATAGTTTTCTGGAGTGTTTTACTTTAAACATTAAGCATCTGAAAGAGTTACAAAATTCCTATTAATTCTGAAAATTCTCAGTGAGCATTCAGCAGTGTGTGGAATGTTGCAGTTACTTGGTCTGTTGAAATCTCGGCTGTAAATATGCTTCAGCTGTAGCTGTTAACTCCTAGCACTTTCACCACTGTGGCAGTTTACCATGGTGTTGATATATTGAACCATTATGGTGTCTCTGTGTTAACTATTAAGTAAAAAAACCCAAAGGCCAAATATTATGATGTAGTTCTGATGGGGACTTGCCCGGTTTCTCATATGACCTCTGTTGCATGAGCATTCTTTTAAGATTATGGTGTTATTTCTTCTCTGTGATGTTATTTGAAAATATTCCTATTCTTACATCAGATGAAGGATCTCAAATAAATAGGTCTCCATTCCATATATTTGATTTAATAGCATGCAGGGTACACCTCTATGTTACAGTAAGTAGACCAACCTGATCATTCATTTGAAAACTGGAAAGTACAAGAAACAAACCCTTATTCTGATATTACTCGCTTCTGAACATATCATTTTGATACCTATTGTTATACTGTCAGTGTTAAGATTTTTAAACTAAGACCTAAGGCCAGATCTCTGATGCATGAGGTAATGGAAAAGCAGGAAGCAATTATATTATATCAGCTGCTAGTATGCTGTTTTTTCTGTTTGTATCTTCACTTCTCGTATCCTATTTCTTTGTCTGCCTTACACTACTCTACTGAGCCTATCAAGGCTTCCTTCAATCAACATTTTCTAGTCATGGCAGAATTTAATGCTTTTGCTTCCACCCTTTGCCCTAGCTGTTGATAAGAATAGCCCAACTGTTGGTAAGAACACAGATGGAACAATCTTCACTGTGTGTTGGACAGCCAAAAGCTAAGTTTCATGGAAAAAAACCAACTCCTTCCCCAGACACCAGTACTCATCATATTTCACTTGCCAGACACAAATAGCTGAGTACAAGTACGTCATTGATTCTTGGCTAATTTTGGCTTGATTTTACATGGGCAGCCGTGGCAGAGCTTTAACTTATGGGTAATGTCTCCGTTAATTCTGTGATCTTCTAACCAAAGTCTGCAGGCAACAAAATTTCACAGAGGGAAAAGAAAAGTGATTGTTTTGGTATGAAAGAAGTGATTTGTTTTTGGGTAACCTGTTCTCAGAAAAAAAGTGACACACTTTAGTCAAAAGCATTATGAAATCCAATATAAGGAAGGCAGGTGGCTTGTACAGAATATTGCATCATGAAGTATTTTATTCAGGACTTGATTATGTCATGCAATTAATAAAATAACCATATCAAAAACAAAAAAAAAAAAAAAGGAAAAAGAGTAGGAGCATATTTTTTCCTTTACATATGGGATTTTCCTTACACAATTATACCTGTCCAAGTTTTAAAATGAGGAATATCAACTTATGATTGCTGTCACATTAAATTTTATATATTTCATTCCATTATGGAGCAGAAAAGGAATGTTTTTTGCCACTATAAATAATACAATTTCACTAGTTAAATGTGATTCATATAGTCTACCTTCGTAACAACTTTCCTCATCTTAAAAGGTTTTGAGATGCTGTATTTCTAAGCATGATATTTGCATGTGGTGTTAAGATACTTAGATGAAATTTTGATATATTGTCCACGAATTGCCTGTCTTCTTTTGTGGTCTTAGTAATGAATTAATGCAAGCATGCAAAATCAGAAGAAATTCTACCTAAAATCTAATCTAAACCTCCTCTGAGGCAACTTGAGGCCATTTCCTCTCATTTTGTCACTTGTTTCTAGAATTCTGGAATTTTGCACACACACACACACACACACACACACACACTCTTTCAAGACAACACACGTACCCAGTCTCTGACAGATTGAAATTGCTGGCATGTGATCAGCGCTGCCACTTGCTGCCTCCTGGCACCCGCAGGACTCCACTGGTGTTGGTGCTGCTGCCTTGGGTCCCTGTTCCAATGTGGGGAAGAAAAAGAACCAGACTCTCAGGCACCAATGAGTGGTGGCCCTATACCCTGTGCCTACTCTGACTTTGCACTATCAACAGGAGTTGCAAATTTCACTGTGAAACAGGTTTCCCTTGCAAAATACAACTTCTAGATTTGCTAGAGTTACATGTAAAGCCAAAAGGCAAGAGAAAGACAAGAGAGGCAAGAGAACTCTGTCTTTCCCTGCTCTTTAAAAGGACCCCTGGAAACCCCACAGCTGTATGATTTTCCATTCTGGCCATTTCTGGCCACAAAATTGGCTGTTAAAGAGACAGTGACAATTTCAGGCACAGAGAGATATGGAATATAATAAAATTTTGGGCTTCCCAGGACATCCCAAAATGAAGTGTCCTATTTGTAACCCCACTTCTTGCACTAGTGCAGTTATGCCACCATTATATAACACACCACAATGGAGCGGTTGCTTCAAAAATTATCAGGCTTGGTCCTACCTCCATGAGGCCAGAACTGAAACTTGTTCATTTTTGCAGCTTATGCATAGGCACTCGTGGTGTCTCAGGCCAGTTTCATCACCAAATGAGTGTTTAAGGCATATGCTGCAAATGTAATTAACTCTCTCCTTACAGACATGTATTTAATCTATTTTTTTTTGTACTGTGGTTTTGCTCCTTTTTTTCCCTGGGCAGCATGTTCCAGTGCTTGAAATTCTTCCTAATATTCAATCTAAATCTCCTCTGAAGCAATCTGAGGCCATTTCTTCTCTTTCTGTCACTTGTCTCCAAGAAGAAGAGGCCAAACCCTCCCTGAGTACACCCTCAACTCAGGTAGCTGTAGAGACCAGTAAGATCTACCCAGAGCCTCCTTTTCCCAGCTCCCTCAGCTGCTTCACGTCAAACCTGTGTTCCAAACCCTTCACCAGCTCTCTTGCCCTGCTCTGGATATGCTCCAGCACCAAAATGTCTTTCTTGCCATGAGGACTACAAAAGTGAACACTGGATTCAAGGTTGTCCTGCACCAAGTCCAGAGGGATGATCTCTTCACTAATCTTGCTGGCCACACTATGCCTGATGCAAGCAAGGATGCCATTGGCCTTCTTAGACACCTGGTCACATAGGGAGATCAGGTTGGTCAAGAAGCGCCTGCCTTTCACAAATCCGTTCTGGCTGGGCCTGACTGCCTGGTTGTCCTGTACCTGCCACGTGATGACACTCAATGAGATCTCTGCATAACCTTTCCCTGCCCTGAAGTCAAATTACCACAGAATCATTAAAGGACAAACATATCTATATATTGTGTTTAAAAAAAAATTGAAAAAATTTGGAAAGAATTGTTCATATAAAAAACCATCACTAACGTGACCAAGCCGTTTAATTTGAATGCCACTACTCAAATTCAAAGCAATGTAACCTGGAGGAGAATTGGCCCCATATGACTTCTAAATAGATAGTTATCTGACATGGCCCGTCCGACTGTCCACTCAGGCTGGACACCCCGGCTAGCTCCGGGCGGGTCTGTGCCACAAGTGGCCCTTCCCAGATATCTCCGGGAGAATCCGAGTAAGGGTGTGTAGCGTCAGCTACTAGACGGCAGCCGGTCCGGTGGAGGATAAAGAGCCAGAGGGAGACCTTTCGGTAGATCCAGGGAAGGGTTTATTGGAGAGGATCGAGGTACAGGCCCGGGGTCGAGGAGAGGAACCACCAAAAGGCAGGGAGAAAGGGCACGCAGCAACTTAAATATGGGTGCCGCCCACTGGGAGGGTACAATGCAGGGACCAATAGCAGCAACCAGGGGGGCGTATAACCACCACCAATCGGGCAGAACTGGGGCGGAGAGAATACAACAGAACCAATCGAGTACAGGGAACGGGACAAATGACACAGAACATTTGGGAAGAAGGGGAGGAGCCAGGGAAGACTGACACAGTCTTGGGAGGGGACTGGGGAGACGGACAGGGACCTTTCCAGAGAGTGGGCTGGGTGCAGGGCTGACGGACAGGGGTAAAGGTGGGAAGGGAACAAACCATTACAACTGAAAACCAGGGGGAACAACTGAGGGATAAACCATTACAAAACGCAGAACAACACAACTTTAACAATAAAACAAACCACAACAGTTATCAGTTAAATTAATTAATGTTAAACGAATGTGTCAATTAAATAAGCATAAGTATAAAATCTGACAACTTAAGGCTTCTCCAGCTCTGTTTGGCATAGATATAAAAACCTTTATAGAAGTTTCAACTCTGGCTAATGACTTTAATTCTTTAAAGAGCTTTCAAGAGCTGAGGCACCATTCACCTTCTGTACTTTATAATTTAAAACTTTGGAAAAATAAGTTTAATCTATATTAATTCCAAAAAAGCAGGTGGACCATTTACTTAGATTCTCTTAAAATAATCCAATTTCACAGACTTTATGATTCACTAAAATTAAAGCTGAGAAAACACAGCCTTATCAGAGTTATAGGCATTTATGATTCAAAGTAAAGGACAAAATCTGTAACAAGTAAAAGTAAGAATCATAAGGTTGATTTTGGATTTGAAATTGAATCTTAAACTCTATAATAGTTTGAGGGCACTTCATTGTCTTTCCTATTTCCTGCTATGAAGATTTCTTTTCTGTTGGCTTACTAGTGATCAAGATATTAACAATAAAAAGAATTACTGGGAAAGTCAGGATGATCTGATGTCTGATCCCTTTGATTTCAAATGTGATTTTCTCCTGAAAATCTCTGTAGACCTTACAGCCAGGTTGCCACATAGCTGTTAGCTCAGGACTACACATATCAAATGGGAAACTATTAGACTGTTTTCTCAGCTAGAACAAAGGGCTATTTAGACCTTATGGAGCTTAGCTAATAGTGATAGGAACATAATTCAGAGCTGGAACCATTTAAAACAAAAATATTTATACAAAACTATTTCAATGAGACATTCTGGTATCGCTACATATGTTTTCACATGGTCCAGTAAGTTTCCTTGCTTCTTTCCAATAGTTTCTGCCCTCTTCTTGTATTTGAAAGAGTGTGCTTGGTATGATGTACTTTCGAGGCATAACAATTCACATTCTCTCCTTCCATCCCACTGCATATGCAGCAATAATTTAAAATTATCACATAGCTCATCCTATGAGAAGCATTTTTTTCTTTGAAAGACTTTGGTTCGTTCAATCTCAGAGGTGCAAACAGGCAAAATGCAGGAGACAAAATCAGTTTATTCAACAACAGCAATGCATTTTTTATTAAATGCCAACCACTCAGTTGCGATAGAGGGGAGAGATATAGGAAACAAAGTATAGAGAGAAAAAGAAGAAGGGTATGGGACAATAGCTACCAACGAGACGAGACAGATGGTCCAGCCAATAGATGGGTCTTCATCCATGGGGAGTACTCAAGGGTCTTCTCCAGAGAGTTGCTCTTTTATATTGTCTTGCAAGGCAAGTGGCTTCTGGACAAAAAGTGGGAAGATTTATGGACCATTGTGTGGTGCTTCAGGAGACAGGTGCGATCGTGCAGTACGTGCAGTCTCCAATTGGGACAACACAATCTTCGGTTGATGCCACAACAGCACAGTCCAGTGAACACAACACACCTGCACACAGTCACTTGACAAGCATCCACCTTGGCCAGGAAACCATTGTTCAGAGTCAGCCTGGGTGGGGGTCCTCAAGGTCTCCTTGCAACGGTTGGGAAGCAAAGACAAGGGAAACTTCGGACCAACCCTTAAAGCCTTTGCAGGGGTTTTACAAAGATGCTTATTCTAGCCATGCGTGGACGCAGTCCCAGAGTTTAGAAGCAAAGGCAAAGGCGTTGGTCTGGGGCTTTGGGTTAGGTACATGGGATGAGCAGGGTGGGGAAAGAAGTATCAGAGACCAATTACCAGGGGACAAGGGGGTGTCACAAGGGTGGGGTTAGGACATAGGGGCCAACAGGGAAACAGGGTGGGGGTGCCTTTCCAGGTCTCCACAACTCCCCGTTTCTTTATTAATTAATAAGGCTTATTTTAGAGATTTAAAATTAAATGTTGAAGCAACTGAATGAATACAAAATGATAAAACAATCAAAAGCATTTATAAGACAATTTTCAAAATGCAAGCCATTTCCTGAGTTCCTAATGTCCGAACAGGTTTTTCTGAAGCATCTTGGAGCTGGTAAAAAGGAAGTGGAGTTTTTTTGGCATGGCTTGTCAGGAAACTGAGTTAGGAAAGGGATTCTTCAGCATGGACTGGTACTTCGGTGGCTGTTAGCAGTAGGGTTGGCTGTGACTGAGCCATACGAGGTAGAGTGGGGTGGTGTACCTGTTGGAACTGCCAATAGAAATCATTAATTTTGAAGAAAAAGGTTGTTACCATAGGAAACTTTACTTTCTTTCTCCCCTCGAATCATTTTCCCTTTTGTATTAAGAAGGAATTTTGGGAAAAGGGATTGGTAGCTGGGTAGTAAAGGCAGGGAGAAGCATGGCTGTGGGAGGGACACCATGGAGGGGAAAAGGAGGTAGGAATTTGGGGGAACATAAAGAAAGGGTAAAAGGATTTGGGGAAATTTTGAAAGGAGTTCGGTTTATCTTGTGGGTCGAAAAAGGGGAAATTGGGAGGGAGGTAGGGAGGTAATAGGGATTGAGAGAAGGCACTTAAAGGAGTGTGACTTATCAATTTGGGAGGTTTGGAACTACAGGAAAGGGCTTCTGCTTTCAGGAGGGCTGATCGGTGTTTTGTGTTGTTTTCCCTTGTGGGTTGCTGCTGCGGCTTGATCGCTGTTGGCTTTGGGCTCCATTTCTTTGGTTGTTGTGTGGGGGACAATGTTTTTTAAGATGTGGGTAGTTTGATGTATGTTTGCTGCCTTGCACTGGAACTCCACTAGGTCCTGTAACACTGGCTGCTTGGGGGCCTTTTTTTCCTTGAACTATATCAAATTCAACATTCTCTCTATCTCCTACACTGCAGAGATATTTCCTGGGGTTATTTTTCTTGATTGTAGTTTGATGGACAAACAAGTCTTCCTTGGTGTCATTTCGGGTGATGAATCCGTATTTATTTTTAACATTGAACTATTTAACAGTTTCCAAAATTTTGTAGCAATGACTTTTTACTTTTGATAGTGAGTTTGTGTCCATGGCTGTGCTGCTGGACGTGCTGGCGTTGACAAGATTGTTTCTGGCTGCAGCGCTGCTGCTGCTGTTGTTGCAGGCAGGAAGCAGTGAGCGCAAAGCCCGAGCGGGGCGGGCGGCTCCGTGCCCGCAGTGCGGTGCACGCTGGTGGGGTTGGGTGCACGGGGCTCAGCGACAGACAAGCGGCCCACGGCGCACGGCTTCCTCTTCTTTTCCCTTTGGCAGCAGAGGCATGGGAGCAGCATGGGTGGCGCACAGGTGATGCAGCACTGTGGCAGTGGCGGTGCAGCTTGTGGGGCGGTGTGGCATGCCAGTGCTTGCGGCGAGGCTGCTGTAGGCGGGACGCGGCGGCTTGCTGCAGGTGCTCTTGTGAGCTGTGCTATTCTCCGAGGGCAGACTGTTGTTCTCGGCTCCCGTTTCGCCATTTGACTTAGAGCCAGCAGGTTGCCGAGAGCAGCCCTGGCGTGGCCCTGGCCCAGGCAGTGGCAGGGGAGCGGCCACAGGTTCCCTGTGGTGGCAACTACTCAGCACGGATGTGCCTGAGGGGAGTGGCGGAACTTGCCACTTGCGCCGCATCTTGTGGTGCCGTGTAACCAAGGTGAATATGTTCGCTTTTGGTTTCGCAGAGCTTCCCGAGCTGTCCGATTACAGCAGGCTCACGAGTGGGGCTTTTGACTAGTGCCGCTGTAATTTGCAAGTTGGGAGCTGCATCTTCGACTCCCCCATGCTCATTTCTGGGGCTGGAACTGTGGGACTCAGAGGGCGGAGCGTGCCTGGAGGCAGGGTCCCGAACTGGAGGGATGGGACCCGGCTCGGACGGAAGGGGCAGAAAGGGAAACCCCATGCCTGCAGCCACGCGGTCTCCACCATCTTGGGTGCCTGTGGGCGGCCACATGGCCGTGACTATGCTGTTGGAGCCATAACACAGAGGAGAGGTTTTTGGCTGGGGTTCAACATTTTCTGCAAGACTCTGAACACTTGAAGCAATTAAGTGATAGAGACGGCAAAGTTGCAGCACTGGAAAGTCCTCATTGTTCAGCTTTTTCCAAGCCTCTTCTAAAAAATCACGGTTCAGAAATGAGTCCCATGAAACATCAGGATAATGTTCACACAACCAGTATACGAGAAACATCAAATTCCCCTTTGAAAAATCATAATTATTTTGGCGAAGAATCTCTTTAAATTGTAGATAAATTTCCCACTGTGAATAGATGGCTTCTGCTTGCATTTCTCCCCAAGTCTTTTCCCAGCACCTGAGAGAAAAAAGAGAAAAAGCGAAAAGCGCCCCAAAATTTCAAACTCACCACAGTGCAGTTAAAAACTCTTTCGGGTGGTCTCAGGGTGATCCGCCCCTGTTCAATGAGCCATTTATTGTTGTCAGGGTCGTTGTTGAGGCAAAGCAGGTGAAGAAACAGGATGGGCCTTTGCAGGGGTTTTACAGAGATGTTTATTTTAGCCACGTGTGGGCGCAGTCCCGGAGTTTAGAAGCAAAGGCAAAGGTGTTGGTCTGGGGCTTTGGGTTAGGTACATGGGATGAGCAGCGTGGGGAAAGAAGTATCAGAGACCAATTACCAAGGGACGTGGGGTGTCACAAGGGTGGGGTTAGGACACAGGGGCCAACAGGGAAAGAGGTTGGGAGTGCCTTTCAAGGTCTCCACACTTTCCTACAGTATTTTCCTTGCAGATCAAATCTTTGACCAACCAACAAACATTAGTTTCTGATTTAGGGGTTTAATACCTATTAGAAAAAATAGATGTTTTTCAAAGAAAAATCTATAGCATTTTCTTATTCTTTCTGGTTAAAATCACGGTTAAGGAAGAGAATACTCTCTGCTTAATGTGAGAAAGAAAAAAGGGGAAACACATATTTTAAAACACCCAATCATTTCAGTTTTTTAGATTAAAAAGTAGGTATTTCTGGTAATGACTATAATATAAATCCCACTGAATTATTTTAAGTTTTTCATATGGATAACATCCACCAGTATGAGTACATATTTTGGAGTTCAGTGTAGCTGATGAAAATAATGATCAGACCATTTAAAGCTCTTCAACAGAACCAGCAGAAGGAGTCAGCATTCACCAAGTTAAAAGCTGTATTTTTGTGTGCCTCTTTGTTCTCTAGAGGGATTACTCTGCCCACACAAAGTTTTTGACGTCTGGTCATGGGAAGGGGAAAAAAAACTAAACCCACAAACTGTTCCCCACGATTCTGTTTCACGCAACTTCTGAGAAAAAATACACCTCTGCTACAACTATCTAGAAATATCCTGGTTTTAAGTGTAAGGGTATCACAGATGAACGATCCTTGAACTATATGAAATATTAGCTTGAACTTCATGTTTCAGGATATGAACTTGGAATTATCTGCACTTTGACCTGTAAAATATGTGGTGCCTTTTTCAGTAATGCTGATGAAAAAAATTCCTGCATAACTACACTGTAGATTCTTTACTTTATTGATAAATTATTTCAGTTCAATTTGAAATTATGGAGATATTTCTGAGAACAACTTGAGAAGTTATTTTCTTCTGAAAGTCATATACAGGAAAAAAAATACCCTCCTATCTTTGTTAAATAGTAACTAAACTTACATATTTTTATAAGGAAGAAAAGGTACTTCAGTCTCTAAATCAACTTGGAATTAGTTCACAAACATCTCCTGAAAATAATGACCTCAAGAACCAGCCACTGATTTGTTCTGCATGTCCTTTGTTATAGAGGGAAACATAGGCTAGCCATGGAAAGGAAATTCCTTTAAATAAGAAACTATTTGGAGATTATTAATGTTTTGCTTTTTCTAGTTCTGGTAAACAGCCATGTGGAAATTTCCTCAGGTTATCTACATCACATTCTGTACATGTACATGTGCTGGTTATGCATTGAAGGTACCTGGGGAAGAGCACAGAAGTTTTTCTCTATGAGAACTTCCTCTGTGAGTTGATGGGCTGGTTTAGCTGTTGACAGCCTGAGAAATCAATCAGAGAAGTTAGTTCATTCAGTGAATCACATTTTGATGCAAGCAAACAGGAAGGAAGCTCTCTTTTATTTCCTGCCTCTCACAAGGTAACCAGCCTGGCTGGGGTCCTCGCCTGGGCTAGGCAGGGGTGGGCTTGAGAGGCAGCCAGGTCCTGTTTTCAACCAGGGGCCCCAATGGCCATGGGCAGGGCCGGGCCCCCTGTCTGGGGAGATGGCGTGGCCCAGCAGGGAGGAGAGGTGGCCATGAGCAGGGCCGGGCCCCTGTCTGGGGAGCTGGCATGGCTCAGCAGGGAGGGAGGGGCAGTGGGTGCTGCAGCTGAACTCCAGGGAGGCTGAGATCTTAGCCGTCCCCCATCCCCACCCTCCCAGCGTGGCCTGAATATCTTCAGACCCTGACACAGCTCCAGCATGGCCCGGCCCAGCCCCTGCGTCCTCCATGGGAGATTTTAACCTTTCCAATACTCAGATAAGACCTTCAATCCTCCCTTGAATAAAAGAGGAAGAAAAACAGAGAGGATACACTAAAGTCAGTGAAGCAAGACTCAAGTTCCAGATGGAAGAATGTGGAGATGCCGTGAATTTAGGCTGAAAATCCTTTTGTAAGCCATATGAATGGACTGCACTGTTGGGGAAGATGAAAAAGGAAAACCTTACAAATATGATTGCCTGGCAAAAGATTTTGAGAATATGGAAACAATAAGCAAGAT
>VWZS01002837.1:58469-68707 GCA_013397075.1 Rhabdornis inornatus
AAAAAAAAAAAAAAAAAGCTTTGGGGTATTCTCTTCCTTTTCCTTTTTCCTTTTTGTCCTTTTCAGGGTAGCCCAGATGGAAAAAAAAGGCAGTCCAAGATTCCTTGTGCTATAGTAAAGTGGAATTTATAGAATCACAGAATGGTTATGAGTGGAAGGGACTTCTGGAAATCACTTAGTCCAACTCTCCTGCTAAAGCAGGTTCACTTTCAGTACATTGCACAGAATATCTTCAGAGAAGGAACTTCCACAGCCTTTCTGGCAGCCTGTTCCAGTGCTCTTTCACATTCAAAGTAAGGAAGTTTTTCCTTATATAGAGATCTCATCATATTTCAGCTTGTGTCTGTTGCACCTTATCCTCTTGATGGGCATCTCTGAAAAGAATCTGGCACCATCTTCTTACACCCACACTTAATTTATCTGTATGCATTGATAACAATTTCTCTCTCTTCTCCAGGCTAAACAAGTTCAGCTTCCTCAGCCTTTCCTCAAAAGAGAGATGCTATCATCATAATCAGAGTCTGGAACTGACCCCCTCTGGTGGCCGCCTGTCTTTCTTGAACTGAGAAGCCCAGAACTGGACACAATACTCCAGATACCACCTCACTCATGGAGCAGAGGGGCAGGATCACCTCTCTGGCTGATGGCAATGCTTTTCCTGATACATCCCTAATTCATCCTTCACCTTCTTGGCCACCAGGACACACTGCTGGCTCATGGACAGCTTGTTGTCCACCAGGACCCCTAGGTCCTTCTCTGCAGAGCTGCTTTCCAGCAGATCAACCTCAGCCTGTGCTGCTGCCTGGGGTTATGCAAGGTACTGACATTTCACTTGAACTTCATTGGGTTCAATCCTCCAGCCTGTTCAGATCTCACTGAATGACAGCACTGCTTTGTGGTGTACCAGACACTTTGTCAAGTTTTGTACCATCAGCAAACTCGCTGAAGGTAGGCTCTGTCCCTTCATCCAAGTCATTGATGAACAAGCTGAGCAAGACTGGATCCAGTAGTGACCCCTGGGGGAACATCACTAGTGGCAGGCCTCCAACTATACTCTGTACCACTTATCACAACCTTCCAGGGTCTGCCATTCAAACTGTTCTCAATCTTCTTCACTATTACAGAGTTAATCTGCCCTTCCTGATCTTTCCTTTGAGGATTTTAGGGGAGACAGCATCAAAAGCCTAGATGAAGTCAAGGTAGAAGATGTCCACTGCTCTCCCCTCATCTATGCAGCCAGTCATGTCAACACAGAAGGCCTCTGGGAACTCTGTTCTATTGAAAATTCCTGTCTTTTTAGGCATGTGCTTACTCTGAAGGTGTCACTTCTGAGAGATGTTTTGTTTGTTCTTATTATGGAGACAGCTGTCAACTAGGAACTCAACAGACAAGAAGAATATTATTATTAGAGGAGTGCCATAACCGAAGTGCAAATGTGCCTTTCCTAGATGTGACAGTTTTTCTATTTACTGCGAAAGCATTTTAGTTGCATAAAACAGAGGTTCAGCCACAATGCCTGGCTGAGAGAAAATTTAAAAAGAAAAGAACTGTTTATTTATTAACAGAAAGTTTTACCAAATGTTTCAATTCTGTACTTTAGTAATAATGAATTAAAAAGAATATTTCTAAATGTTTAACCATATCTGTTTTCAGTTATTGATATGTTTGCTATACTTCAGCAGTAAGCAGTAATCTCAAAGATTTTCCTTCTGTAAGTGGAGCACTGGCTGCAAGATGGTGGGTCTGGGTCCTGCATGTGGTTCCAGACTCTGGCTCTGATTCTCCTTGGCTGATTATCTGTAGCCTGTGAAAAAGCAAAAAATTTCACAAACCAAAAAACAAAAGCACATCCAATCGCCACCCAGCCTGTTCATGTGCTTGGGATTGCTCCAACCCAGGTACAGGATTTGCACTTGACCTTCTTGAATTTTATTAAGTCTTTATGAGCCCCCCTCTCAGGTCTGCCCAGGTCCCTCTGGATGACATCCTTTCCCTTGAGTGTGTTGACTGCACCACTCAGCTTGGTGTCATCAGCAAACCTGCTGAGGGTGCACTCAATCCCACTGTCCGTGTCACCAACAGAGATGTGGAACAGTGCCAGTCCCAATATGACCCCTGGGGACACCACTGGTCACTGCTCTCCACTTGGACAGTGAGCCATTGACAAAAGTTCTTTGAGGTGACCATCCAGCCAATTCTTTATCCACTGAGTGGTCCATACATCAAATCCATGTAATTATTTTTTCAAGTAATTTCTCAAGAAGATGTGAAAAACAGCTTGTGTAATGTATGTAAATACTTACTAGATATTAAAATATTGTCTAATTGTAGCAATAAACCACTTTAAACATCAGTTATAACTCGTGTATAAAGTATCCTGAGAGGCTGGGGAAGCTCTTAAGGCAAAAAATACACTGCTTATGGGGAATAAATGTTTTGAATAGTATCCGTAGCTGAAAATACATCTTCATAAGCATTATAAAACATACTTTTAGTACAGATTTTAAACAATTACTTACAGAAAATAACCTGCTACATCTTTTCAATGCTATTTTATCAAAATTCTCATGATAAAGTACTGTAAAACCTGCTGCTCAAACTTTGACAAAAATAATGCTAGTAATTCATATAGTTCCGCTAATGTTCTGTTTATTAAAAGATTAAAGGATGTGATGGAAAATCTGTTATCAAATGTCATTGTGAAAAAATTATTTTGGGAGTAAACAGCAGAATTACATTAAAAATTTGTAGACAATAAGGGAAATTTGATACCCTGCAGATTGTCCAAAAACAGTACAACAGATTCTCTGATACTTACTAATGTACTGGTGATTTTTTCCCAAAAAATGGATATACGAACTGAAGTGGGTACTTTTTCTGGTTTGATTGTGGCCAGAATCAAATCCAGACATGGGAAATGGCTAAAATGATTACTAAAAAGTCAATGCAGTCAAAGTTGTCCATAATATGTCACAGTTTTTGATGCTCAGGAAGACAGCAACCACGAACTCTGAAAACATATAAGCAATTACATTCAGAAAAGTAATGATCAAAATATTGAGACCTCTAACAGAGAAATATGAAGAAAAAAAGAATTAAAAGACACTGCACTTTCCTAAAGAAACAACTATAAAGCTATATGCACTTTTTCCAGTGGCCTGCATTTACACAGGAATAATTGGAATTTGTTTGTTGTTTCTTCATGGACCTATAATGTTCTCTTCTGTTGTAAGACTGGCTCACCTTTCCTTTTCTTGGTGGCTAGAAAGTTGCTATTGCCACAATTGTTAGAGGGCTTTACAGATATGCTGGACGAGTGTCTACATAATTACATATATGATTACCTATGCACACTGCATAAATTGCATCCATGTATTTATTTCACAGGCTAATTTAAATATTTCTCATAGTTTCACAGTTGAAGCTGACTTGTAGCAGGCCAAATTGGCTAGATATCCTTTGAATTTTGGCTCTTTTTTTTGCCAGTTTTGGGTTGGCTTGTTTGTTGGGAATTTTTTGTTTTGGCTTTGGCTTTGGCTTTGTTTTGTTTACAAAAAGTACTAAGGTTTAAAAGGATTACTGAGAGGCATGAATTAGCCGGTCATTTTACTACCTCGTCACGTACAAACTACGGGACTCTGAGATAATTTTCTTTGTACAGCTGATGTCAGATATAGATGCACAGTAGATTTTCTCCGGATATTATTCCACAGAATGATAAAGCACACAGACAGCTGACATGAGGAGCCAATTTAATTTTGATTTGTCTCAACACAGGTTGTCAGAGGCGTGTGGCGGAGGGGTTGCACATGTGCCAGGTGCAGGAGGCAGCTGGGAGAAGATGGCAGAAAGCCTGGCCCCTGGGAGGCTTTGCCTGGCAGGCAGTTCATGTCTCACAGGGCACAGGCAGTCAGCAGGGGAACACCAAGAGCCCTGTGCCCTCCGGAAAGGCTCTCCAGTGCCATGGCAAAAGGTCTCCACCGATGGACTGCAGTGGGACATTGGACTGGACCAATGTCTCCTGCCAGCAGGCAGACTCTGGGAGCGGCGAGGGGTATAAAAGGAACTGTGTCACAAGCTCTGAGATGTTTTGGTCTTCTTGCTGCTTTCCCTGGCTCCAGCCTGCCTTTTGGCTGTTCTGCCCTGGCGGGCGCTTGCTCACCCTTGCCTTCCTTGCTCATTCTCCCTGTCTCTGGGTGCTTGGCTGGACATGGGCTGACCTCTGAGCTTCATGTGCAGCCGTGTCCTGCCCTCCCCTCCGCCTGTCCCAGCCTCCCTGTGCTCCCGTCCGAGGGCCCGTTCCTGTCCCTGCATTCCTGCCTGAGCCACTTGCCTCTGACCGTGCTCCGGCCATCCAGCACACCCAGCGATCCTGCTGCGACCGATCCCAGGCCCTGCGGCGAGCGCCGGGAGCTGCGCCCGCTCCTCCCCGCCCGCCCGGCCGGGACAGTGCCCGTGGAGCCGCTCCTCTCCTCTGTGGAGCTGCTCCTCTCCTCTGTGGAGCTGTGCCCGTGGAGCCGCTCCTCTCCACTGTGGAGCCGTGCCCGTGGAGCCGCTCCTCTCCACTGTGGAGCTGTGCCCGTGGAGCCGCTCCTCTCCACTGTGGAGCCGTGCCCGTGGAGCCGCTCCTCTCCTCTGTGGAGCTGCGCGGGCTCCCCGCAGGCAGCGAGCTCCGGCCCCAGGCCAGCGGACGGTGTTGGCGCTGCTCGACCCTCCGGTGGTGACTCCCGCTGCTTCTCTCTGTCCCTTCTCTTTCCCCAGCGCTTTTCATTTCCCTTCCTCATTTTCTGTCTTTTCTACTCCTCTTTAGTAGGGAAACGCCTTTTGTGTTACCGGTAAATGGTTCTCGGATATAATATTGTCTGGTTTGACTAAATTTCATCCTAGACCATCCCTTTTAAAAGAACTCCTCGTAGTCCCCCGAAGTGTAACATGACTGATGACTGAGGGCTTGATCCATTACCCAGATAAATCAAAGGAAATTCTAAATAATTCTAATTTCACAGACTGAGGTGAAAACTCATTATATTCTTGGAAATATTCAAATTACAAAAGAATGCCAGTGTGAATGAGGTGAAAGGAAACAAGCATGCAGACATTGCAATGGACTAGAATGAAGAACCCTTTTTAAGCTTGGAAAATTAACCTACTGACTGATACCAGTATATGTGGAGTTCCACTTTGCTATTATTCCTGCATTTGCATGTCTGACTTTCTCTAAGTTTAAATATGTTTCTGACTTCAGTCTTTGTGGATTTTTAAGTTTATTTTTAGGCTCTAGGGCCTAATCATCATTCAACCAAATCTTACTCTGTCTGTTGATAGTTTATGACTATAATTCTAAAGGCACTTGTTTCTCAAAGATAACTTTCCTGTGCGGGAACTAAGCATAATTATACATTCTAAGTGTTGAAATAAAAATATATTTAGCAATGTAGTTATAGCTATCCTTCGAGTTCAATGCTGATAAGGAAAAATAAAAGATTCTTCTACAGTGGAGTGAAAAAGTTTCTTTCTGAGTCTTCCCTTGAAGGCACTCCGAAGAACTCCGTAGGCATACATCATGAATCTTACCTGGTGTCATAACCAAATCTTCAAGGATAATTTCTGTGTAAGAAATCACAGTCTCCACAACAACTGTGCTTGTTTTGGAAAAGTAAAGGGCAACATTCCGAGTAAGACGTAAGAATAAGACTATCAAAAATGTAATGATGTTTCTTCATTCCTTTCTTTCCCCTAACCAGACCCAGCACAAGGAGAAAATACGGTGTTTGCAAAAGGCCTGCAATATAACTTGACTACATATTCTACAATAATCTGAAGGTTATTTATTTTCTGCAAGGGTATTTTTAGAAATAATTTGTGTTGTGGATTTAAGGAATTGTGACAAAAATTTATTATGAGGATAGATGGAGAAAGTTGAACACAGAGCACAATTGGGGTAACATGAGAAATTCTAAAAATTCAGAGTTAGAGATTCATTATTTATAGGTCTGCCTGTGCAAATGTAACTGAAAAAATCCCGCCTTTTAAACTTTTTTCTCTTTTTTTCTGAAAAAAGTGTCATGAATCTCTACTTAGACAATGTCATGTTAGAGTTTCAATACTTTTAATATTTTATCCATGGGAATAATTAAGTCAAACATAGTTAAATTTATGATGTCTTAATACACATATAAACGTTTATTATTCAGAGAAAGAAAATAAGCAAACCCAATTAGTTTTATGACTTAGAATGTAAGCTGATAGAGGAAAGATTTACAGTCAAATTCTGGCTCTAAAGAACATTGAGGTATTTTATCTTAAATATGCTAGCACAGAAGTGAGTGTTACTTCTCCCAAATCAAAGATAGAACTGTTGGAAAAGTCATGCTCATACATGTTACTTTTCACCTTCCAATTAGCATTTAATTATTTGATGTAAAATGAAGCTCTTACAGATAGAAGATAGACTTTTTTATCTAGCATTCCCTTTAGACTGTGAGGCTGTGTGTATAAGAGAAAAATGAAATCTCAGATTACTGATCATACATATTTACTCTAAATTTGAACTATTAAGTCACAAAGACTGAAATTCTTAAGGCTTCAACTCTTTATAGAGCAAAATACTGGCAGAGATTTCTAGACTCCGTGAGAAAATTAAACCCAGGGAGCTGACTTGAAATAGTTAATACCTTGATACCCAGAAAAATTATTTTATTAGGGATTTCCTGCAGAACACAACGTCTTTCTGTTGCTCACTAACAGGTCACTTAATGTTGGGGGTTGGTTTTTTCCTTNGCACCGGGAGCTGCTTTTTCTGGTGTTAGACCCCGCACCCCTGCTAGCACGTTCTCCTGCTTCATTTTGAATTCACATGAAATGTTGGAGAATGGAATCAGAATATTAATACTTTTTTATCTGTATAGAGTTTGTTTACATATGGATTTGTTAAAATTCTTTTCCTCAAAAAGATGAAGTTTGTCTATTTCATTATTCAATGGCCTAACCGGAAAAATGACCTGAAAAGTTCCACAAAAAATGGGCTTACAACTATAGGCTATAAGAAATATTCATCAAACTGCACTTCTTTTTGGTTAAAAAACCAAAATTTCTAAAATTATGATTCTTGTCTCAAAAGAATTGCATTTTTCTTTTCCCAGCGCATTTAAGAAAGTATAGTTTTCCGCGTTGTCTTGGAACCTTTGCTTTTTTCCACACTTCTGGGACTGGAGAATGCAGCACATGAGAGAAAGAGGTCTTCTGAATAACAACTAGCTGCAGAACGGAATGATATCTGAAAGAAATCCATACCTGAAAGACATTGATTTAATTTCAATAAAAACACATTGACTAAAGTACTTTTTGAAACACAGAGGCTCAAAGAAAATCAGAAAGGGAAGAATTTCTGCAGTTTTTTCTTCTTCCCACAAAAATATCCCCGACGGAAACAGACCGATATTTTTTCACTTATTTCCCTGTCCTGGTTTTGACCAGAACAGAGTTCAATTTTTTTGCAGTAGCTGAGAGGCAGCGGAGCCTGGACTTACATGGACATGTCTAGGTTTTTATTTTATACCAATTCATGTCATTGCTGAGGGGTGGAGGCAAGATCCTATCTTGTCTGAAAAGAAGGACATGGCTTTGGGTGGAACAAAAGCATGGTAGGGTAGGGAATCCATCCACTGTCGATTGTGGTCCATGGTGAATATTTTTGCATGTGAATCGCCTTCTTTTTGCAGGCTTTTAGTACTAATATTGTTGCTGTCACTTTTCCTTTTCTTATCTTCATTGCTGTTTCCAGTAAATTGTTCTTGTCTCAACCTACGATCTCTGCCTTTTGTCTCCCACAGGAGCAGGGGAGAAAAGCAGCATGTGGTTTTCTTTTTATTGGAATATTAAATTGGGGAATATCATTCCTAAAGTACTTTCACAGTTCTGAGGAAGACTAGGACAAGCAGTTAATTGTGAATAGCTGGAATCAGAAGGATGTGTTAGCAGTTTTCTTTATTCCTTGTGTTTCTGAAAAATGCGTAAGTTCTTCATGATACTGTGTAGAGAACACTGCATAGTTTAGTGTAAATATTGTATATCTGCCACATTCCCACACTAGAGAATAATCTTTTTTCTAATAATATCTGAAAACAAAGACTTTCGATGTTATAACTTGTTTTGTGGTGCTTTTCACAGAGCACCTCTTTTATCCTTTGCTCTGTTATCCTTCATATCCTTCGTGTCCATACAAATAATTTTTAATTGGTTCTGATCCAAGATTCCTTCGTATGTACTTTGTTAAGTCATGCTTTCACAATTTCACAAAATCTGCTTTTGCTAATACCTTTGAAAGTGATTCCTTAAGTGGCCTAAGCATTTATTTGCAATCCTATGCAGCCTCAAAGTTGTTCCACAGTTACAAAATTATTCTAGACGCATTTAAAAAAAAAAAAAAAAGAAAGAAGAAAAAAGAAAAAACCCCACAAAAATGTGAACTGGTAATGGTAATGATGTAAAACTACTAATTATATTTCCCTTAAAAAAATGCAGTCAGTTTTCACAGCATTTTGAATGTTCCACAAAAGAAACCTCCAGAGTCTCAGTGTTGGTAATGAGAAGCTGGGTTTTGCCTGAGTTACTTTAATTTTGTTATAGAACTATGCAAATTTTTCCAGCACACCAAGGACATCAACTGTTGGTACGAATCCAGAGAAGGACTACCAAGTTGATCAGAGGGATAGAGCACCTGTCCTACAAGGAAATGCTAAGAGAATCAAGATTGTTTAGGCTGAAGACTTTGAGGTGACCTAATTGTGGCCTTCTAGTACCTGAAATGGGCCTGCAAGAAAAATGGAGAGAGACTTTTTACAGGAACATATAGTGACAGGACAAAGGATAATGACTTTAAACCTAAAGAACATAGAAAAAATTCTTTAGCATGATTGGTGGTGAGGCACGGAAACAGGTTGGTCCGAGAAGCTGTGAATGCCCCATCCCTGGAAATGTTCAAGGCCAGGTTAGATGGAGCTCTGAGCACTTTGGTTTCAGTGAAAGATGTCTATGCCCACAGCAGGGGGTTGGAACTACATGATCTTTAAGGTCCCTGCCAACCCAAAACCATTCTGTGATTCTGATAAAACAGGTCTTTCATTTCAGTAGTATTCCTGGGACTAAACTGGTTTGGTAAGTTCACCCTCTTCACCAAAATTTTGAGGTGTTTAAAAAGAAGGTTTAATGGAAAATGAAGGACAAATAATTTAGTTTATGTGTGTCTTCAAAATAATTTATTAGTGGCATGAGGTATTAGAATATGGTTAGAATAAAATGCCAGTCTTCTAAAAAGCCATTATTTATCCAGTCATTACTTGACAGTTACTTTTACAGGTTGTTAAGCTTTATTATCTAATGAAATAATTATAGAATTTTTAAAATAACACGTTTCAAGACACAAAAAATATTGTAGGTCTTGTACCACAAATGCTGTAGTGTGTTAGCCTGGAGAGAAGGAAACTGAGAGAAATTCTTACCAATGCATATAAATAACTTAAGGGTGGGTGTCAAGAAGGTGGGTGTCAAGAGTATCTGAAAAGAAGACTCTTTTCAGAGGTGCCCAGAAAGAGGATTAGGGACAACAGACACAAGCTAAAACACAGGAAGTTTGATCTCTTTATCAGGAAATACTTCCTTGTTTTGAATATGGCAGAGCACTGGAACAGGCTGCCCAGAGATGTTGTGGAGGCTCCTCTCTGAAGATATCCAAACTCCATCTGGATGTGATCCTGTGCAACCTGCTTTAGGTCAACCTGCTTTAGGAGGAAGGTTAAACTAGGTGATCTCCAAAGGTCCCTTCAAACCCCAACAATTCTGTGATTCTCTATTTGTCACTGTGGCTAAAGGGATTATCTTACTTATGAAGAAATATATTTCAGGCTAAAATGCAGAGAGTTAAAGGACATTTTCACTAAGCAGTCATGATTCTCTTGCATTTTATGAATTTTATGCAGAAAACTGATGTCTGAAGCAGATGTATTGTTTCTATGTATATGTATATGTTATAAACTAAATAGACTGCATTCTTTTCCTTGACTGTGTTTTTGATATTCCGTTATAAATGGAAATATAATTGCTTCCCCTTATAACCACTTGAGTACAAATTAATGGTTTAATTTAAAAGCTGAAGATGTCATGAATAGGAGATAAAATTCACAGATTTGTCTGTGTCTAAGATTCGCATTAGCAAGAACTTTTATCATTGAAAAAGTTTG
>VWZS01002843.1:0-12500 GCA_013397075.1 Rhabdornis inornatus
TATGTAAGAAGGATACTCTGCATCTTTATAGGTATCTTACAGCTATTGCTCCACCAGTGATCAGCATACAACCTACATAGTGAGAGCTTTTCTTTTAAAAATTATTTTTATTATTTGTTGCTTTGGAGGCTCTCTTATTTGTTGTTTTGGAGTTTCTTTTATTTTTTGCTTTGGGATTTTTTACGTGGCTTTTTTTTCCCATTGTATTTAAGACTTGGCCAGCGGTTATGTGGTTTAAAAAAAAACAAAACAAAAAGCAAACTTCTGAGATCAGTTGAAATGGTTGTAAGGATATTTATCAGCATTAGTGGCTATCATTATCATGGATGAGGTCATCTTGATTACACTGATCCAAATGCATCTCTGTCTGACGTGCTAAAGCAGGAGATACTAGATAAATTAGTAACACACCATCAATTGCCAGTAATNAAACATGGAATATCCATTCAGTAATTACTTAATTTATATATAGAGATATATATTTATTAAAGAAATTAAATAAAACAAGCATACTAACCTTCTTCAAGGATTTTCTTTAATTTCTCTTCATTGTCTGCACCCCCTGCAGTAATTCTGGTATATTTTATTTCAGGACCTGGAAAAAAATTTATAAGATAGTGGCTTTTTTCACATATAACAGTTTTGTCCTTTAACTAATTTTTTCCTATTTAATACGTATGGTGATTCCATGGTTAACATGCTTTAATCTGCTTATATAAATTTATTTTTTACTGTTTCCAAAATTAAACTGAAAGAACATTAAAAGCAGTGGTTAGAACCAGTCATGAAAGTAATTAGGCAAATTTATCATAATTAATTACCTGCTTACATTCTTAGAGTAAGACACTATTTTAAACACTGCTGTACCAGGTCATAGATCAGATATTTATGAAGTTCATGGTTAGTCTGAACTGACTGTTGAAGATAGACATTTTTGCTTTTATTATTGCTATGAATAATTTGAAGAATTAACATTTGAGTTTCCTTATCTACAGTTTCTACAGGCTGAAAATAAGGAGATACAGGTCTGAAATGCTGGCATTTTATGTTATATTTACCATTTCATGTAGGATATTAGTGAAACTTGAATCCAAGAATTGAGGAAATTATATTTTATTTGTCTCTCCTAAAATTTTTGCCAGAAAATAATCCCAGTCTTATTCAGAAACCACTAATGCCTTTCATTCAGTTATTTTCATTGTAGTGAAAGGTTGTATGAGAATAACTTAAGCATGATTTTTTATTTCTGTCTTTCTCAAATGAGTTCAGTCAAATTTCAACATTTTCTAAATAAACTTAATATTAAGACTTACATCTAAGTCAATATGTTGCTATAACAATGTCTTTTCCTTCCAAGCTCTCTAGCAGACAGAATTTTAATGGCAGCATTCAAACTTATATTTTAGCAAGGTGATCAAAAAGTGTCAATAGAGAAGTCCATATGTCACAAATTATGCTTAAATATGCCTCACTCCACTTATCAACTTCTAGGATGCTTAAAGAATAGCTCTGTAATAGAATTGGCAACAGAATTTGTGAGCTTTTGTGTGAGAAAATCAAGGGATGCAGATGCATATTGATTTTATCTTACATTAGCTGTATCCAAGTGTCTGACTTGTGGATGTCAGATCAAGTCCCCACCTTTCAGAGAAAGAGAGATCTTTCTCTGAAATGGCTGTCAAGAGAGCCTGGGATGACATGCAAAACTAGGCATCTACACATTAAACATCTACGTTTGGTAAAATGAAACCTTCCTGGAGATTGTATCTGGAGATACAATCCAGAAGTTCAGAATAAAAAAGGTTTCCTTGTAAAGCAAGATAGAGTACAAAAATGCACTAAAAGCAAACTCATTGTGAAATGGTAGCAAGAAACTTGCAGAAGTAGACACTTAGCAAATATATGAAAATAAAACCTAAAAATAAAGACAAATTTCTGTAGTTTTGCATGCTGTTAAAATATTGCCATGTATGTACATGTGTGTAGGACACATGGCCAGACTTACAGAGACAGTGCAAATTTTAGGGAAAATTCATCTGTCAAGGAAATGAAGTTTAGGCACTAGGACAGAACTTAAGATATATTACTTTTGTATGCAAAGGTGGACTTTACTAAGAATGAATATCTCAGCTTAATTTACCTTGAATAATTCTTTCTTCTGTTACTTTTTTCTCTGTCACTTCCACAGGTCGTCCATCAATGATTTTGGTATATGTTTTAATAACTGGTTCTACAAGGATTTTTAAATTCAAGGCATTAATCAAGTGATGAACTTTCAAGTGTTCTTTTTGAGATGTGGAAACCGACTGAAGCGCAGAAGGAAATACCATAGAATATTTTATGAAAAATAAAAATGTTCAGAGACCAGGAACTAAATCTACTGAAAATCTAGGATGATTGAATGATTTTTCCTTTAAAACCATCCTAGATGTGAACATCTCAATGCCCTTAGCAAAGAGAAGGCAAGTTTTACCTCTCTTTCTGATAAAATTGCCTTTTAATCACAGAATCAGAGACTAGATATTTGATTGCAGGACAACAATGAGCAAGTAATTCTTGACTGAGACATATGTTATGTCAGCATGAAGAGTATTTCTAAACTGTCTTGACTGCAGCTATGGAACATAACTAGGGAAAAAACTCCAATTTTTTTAAATGCATGAGAATTAAAAAGTATATGATACAATAAAATTGCAGCACTTCACAAAGGCATTGTTAAAAACAGAACAGCTGTCTAACATGAATCACCTAGATAAAATATAAACTGATGGGGAATAGTGAATGCTAATACAAATTGAGTTGCTGAAAGCATACCAACCTCCATGAATCACTTTAGTTATTGTCTCCCCTTCCCTGACTATTTTGAACTCAGGTTCCCCTTCAATTAATTTAGTGAGCTGTGTGATAGATGGGTCTGTGACATAGGAAAGAAAACAACACGTTACAAATAGTCATAAAATACGTAATAGTATTCCATGGGGGTGAGATGAAGCTTGCATTTTCTCCCCCTACTCTTGATAAACCAGGTGATTATAATAGAGGGCTGTTTAAATCGGAGAGGTTATTTGTGGCAACACTGTACAGTCTTGTGTTTCCTCACACAAGATCTTAAATATAGGTCCTATCATACACTTACTCTTTATTATTTATTTAGTTATTTAGTTATTTAGTGNTCTGAGATCAGTTGAAATGGTTGTAAGGATATTTATCAGCATTAGTGGCTATCATTATCATGGATGAGGTCATCTTGATTACACTGATCCAAATGCATCTCTGTCTGACGTGCTAAAGCAGGAGATACTAGATAAATTAGTAACACACCATCAATTGCCAGTAATAATATGGTTCTTCTCTAATGAGTGCTGTGGGACTCCTTCTGCTTAAGAAGCTGCTGTAAACTTTCTTTATCCCTTATTCAGCGACATAAACTTAGCATAACCCATCTTTTTACTTTCCCTAAAACCCCTTAAATATCTTTATATGAATTTTTGTAGAAGTTGATTGTGCATTGATTATTTTTGCATATATATATTTCCATAGATATATTTCCATCCTGATCAGGATTTAACAATAGCTTTTAAAGATATGTGCCTCCTATTAATTGTTGAAAGCAGTCAATTTAGGCAACCTTCAATAATAAAATATAAAATTATTTCCCTTTTTTTTTTTCAGTAGCAAATGATTGCATAAATTATAATTTAGAGGTAAATAATTAATTTGCTGCAGATGAGATGCTATGATAGAATCATAAAGATTTCCTGTTATTATAGACCTCTATTAATCTACTCTGAGTTCTAAACAGCTGAACTAGCCATCACTTCTTTTATTTTTAACAGCACGAATTAATGAAAAATATTTATAAATATTTTAAAGAAACTGTCTTAGAAGACTCATTTCCTTGCTTCTGTTTCAAACTCAGAGGAATTTTCTGCATGTTGAGAATTCACTGAATACCAATTTACATTGGTACAAGTGATGAATATAAATGAAATAATGTAAAAGTTGTATTTATGAATGTTTATAAATGCCTTATTTTTACATTTCTCAATAACTGTTCCTTTTTGTGTGATTGATACAGCAGATATGTGCAAACCAAAGGGTGAAGGCATAGCCAGCTATATTGACTAGTCCGTAATCAATCCTTTGAATATTTTATCGGTTAAGATTTGGGTTTCAGTCAGATTTAACTCTTTATATCTGTTTAATCTTTTAGATTCCATACATGCCCAGGCACAAGAAATGGAAGCACAACACAAGCAGAAAACAGTGAGACAGGAAAAGGCACACATCTCCCTGTAAACTTGGTGGGGAGAGATGTAATTTTTTTAGTGGAAATCACCCTTGCATCATGATCTAGTAGAACTTCCTGGCAAAAATTAACATTTAACTTTGCCAGCTTTTATCTACAGACTGTTGTGGATTTACGTGGTTCTGATGACATCTGCCACTCACTACTGTTACTGAAAAAGCTCAGAAGTAACAGAATTGGTTTGATTTATTGTATTTGAATAATTTGAATTATCAGCAGAAAGGCTGCACTAGTCAGAGATCATTCCCTGGAGAGTGTCCCAAAGCAGAGATACCGTACTGGAAATGGAAAGGTGTAGTCCTTCAGTACTCACTGACTTTTTTTTCTCTATTTGGTGAATAAAATTTAGTTCTACTTTTGACTATATGATTGCTCAGACATTTCATTTTTTCTTTAAAAGACAATTTTCTTTCAGTTGATTTTCAACTTCTGAACATCCTGTAAATCACCTAAACCATATACTCTGTCTCTGGGTTTAACAGAGCAGAAGAGGTACTTTCAGAGAGTGATTTACCCTAGGGAGACTTCTAAAATAGCTTGGATGGATTATCATATGAAATAATCTATCCATTTAAATTGCACTGTGGATCTGATTTAATGATGGAGACTAGGCAACAAAAATCAGCATATATGTTAAATGGCCTCTAATCCTAAATGGGATGAAGCACAGCCAAGCTCCTGAAAAAGTAAGCATTTGTCATTTCTTCTGGAAGGAAGTCCTTCCAGAAACACTGATTAAGCAGTCTGGAGAAAATTCTTTGCATGACATTTTTAACTTCCTTTCTCAGTTGAGATAAAACAAATTTCTTTTCAGCATTTTTATTTCAATGGGAAGCTTGATCTCATCAGCTTTACTTAAATTACAAATCACAAGTGATTTTAGCAGTCCCATCCCCACATTTTTTTCTCTTCAGTCCTACCACTAGTCTTTAAGTCATGCTTCTGTATTGAGAAATAAAAAAAGAAAAAGATTGGGTAGATATCATTTTCAGGCATCCAACAGATATTGGTAGTTAGAACTGATTGAAAATTATAGAAAAATGAACTCATTTTTTCTTCAAAGTATAAGAAACATATCTACTTTAAAATATCCATTTTCATTTTAAAAAAAAGGAGATGTCTTAATAGAAAAAAAAAAGGTGATAAAATAAATGGTTTGAAAAAAGACTATTTAAGGTATTTTTAAATACTCATAGAAAAAGGGGAGAAAAAAGCCCGTGGGTAATCTTTTCATACCAAATATTTCAGTCAGTTCTAATTGCAATATTTGTATCTTTGCTTTTCCAGCAAAGTGCTTAGCATCCTGGAGTTGCTAGGTATAAAATGCATCTTGTTAAAGAAATATATTCAATATATATTCTGAATATGTATATAAACATATGCAGAAATATATATCCCACGGGCCTCATTTACCTTCCTTTGTGATGATAGGCTGGACGTTGCTTTCAATTATGTTAATTTCTGAAAATATAAAAAATGGAATATACAGTGCATTCCATTCTTACAACTTCTTTGAGGCAACGATCACTTAGATTTGGTCTGCTCATAAGGATGTGGATAAAATCATAGATATTAATGGGTGGAATAGCAACTCAAAAGGATCTGGAGTATGAATCTCGGTTCTGGTTATGAAATGGTGATCCACCCAGGTCACTTGTAGACAGAATCTGCTGATCTGGTATTTGCCTTTGAGCCTTATGAAACCCATGGGGCGTGGTACCCATAATGATGTGTAGTACATAAGAGAGAGGGCTTGTACAATTACCCACACAAAGTTTTGCACAATTGCCTGGAGTGTCTTATGCCTGAGCATTGCCCTTTTCGTTAGGACACTGATCAGGCACACAGAGGAAACCTTCTGGCATTCAGAACTGTAGATGGACCATCACAGAAAGTGTGCCCTGGGGAGGTAAAGTTTGTCCCACTACACCCAGGACAGACTCAAGTATTCATTGAACACCTCTGATAGTGATTTGACTCATATCCATCCACTGGAGGAGCCCACAGTGATAGAGGTTCCAGCCTTCCTGTCTTTCAATCAACTAAATATACAGCTACAGCTTTCTAGATGTCCACATTGACCTCTCTAGCCTAATTTTTACAGGCATTCCTTCCTGTGCTGCTCTCACTGGTCATGGGAAGTAGAATCAGCAAATATCTCAAGTTGGAAGAGATGCATAGGGATCATCAAGTCCAACTTCCTTCTTCTCAAAGGACTACCTAAGACTAAGCCATATGACCAGGGTGTTGTCCAGAGGCTCCTTGAATTCTGTCAGGCCTTGCTGCTGTGACCACATTCCTGAGGAGCTTGTTCCAGTGACTGACCACCCTCTGGGTGAAGAACCTTTTTCTAATGTCCCATCTGAACTTTTCCCCAAGCAGCTTCATTCCATTTCCTCATGTCCTGTCATTGGTCACCATAAAGCAGACCAGCAAACCCCCTCCACTGCTCTTCTTGGGGAAGGCATGGGTAGCAGTGGGATCACTGCTCAGCAGTGAGGTCACCCCTCAGCCTTCTCTTATCCAAAATGAACAAGTCAAGTGACCTCATCAGCTCCTCATAAGTCTTGACCTCAAAACCTTTCACCATCTTGGTCACCCTCTTCTGGACACTGGGCCCAAAGCTGTCACCCAAAACTGCCCCCAGCACTGGAGGTGAGGGTGTCCCAGCTCAGAGCAGAGCAGGACAATCCCCTCCCTTGCCTGGCTGTGATGCTGTGCCTGATGAACCCCAGGACACAGGTGGCTATTTTGGCTTCTGAGGCACTGTTGACTCATATTCAACTTGTCATCATGGTGAAGTACTTTGTTTTTTGTTCCAAGAGTTTTTTAACTTCAGTATGTCCTTTCCCAATTTTCAAAAGTCTGGTCTGATGGTTTTACTTTCTACTGTGAAATATAGGTAGAACTCCATTGGAATTTAATAATTTGTCTAAATTCATATTGCTTCACAAAGTTACAGCAGGATCTTTTTCTTCTAACAGCTTGTTTCAATACATACTCTATATTCAGAAATCAAATGCAAACCATGAGAAAGGCTGCAAGAGAACTAAAAGGGTTTTTTTTTACATTTACTCTGTAGAGAAAAAATATTCTGAACAACTGTCTCCCATTCAAGCCTCATATTTGCACATATGGGAAACAGAGACAAGAGGTACACTCTGTCCCTCTGGAAATATTTATGAAAAAGAAAGTATCTCAGTGCACAGTCAATGCTGCATCTTGGAGAGTGAGTACAGTACAATGCTACATCTTAGAGAGAGATATGATTCTGTCTGCACCATGCACTGAACCTTGGCTAAACACCGGAAAACAATCTTTTCCATATGTATCTTGTCTACCCCAAGAGCTTGAACAGCTTATTTCAGGGTTACTTTCCAGTCACACATCTGGAAAGGGAAAAATACAGTAGCACAGCAGCCAGAAACATTCTACTTTGAGTCTTTCTCTTCCTTTTCTTCATTGGCACATCTTACTTTCCCAGAAATTGCTTTCTTCTTTATTGAAAAAGAGATGTACAATTCCAAATTGGAATTGGCACCACTTAAAAAGCAATATCCAACACATCTGGAAGTATTTAAAATGAACTTACTGTAAAATGTCAGTGGAATCTCTTTGAAGGTACTGTCACGAACAAACTATAAAAACAGAAAAGCAATTTATTTAAAATTTGTAAAAAGTAGCACTTGCCTTATAGTTTCCTAGTGAGTGTGGGTAGGATTCACTGCTTCATTGACCTAAAAGTTAGATGATGCTATTTATCTAGGTTGTCTCATTCATCTTTGAGGGATAATGTAATCTCAAGAGGATAGCTGAGATAGACAAGGATGCCTACTTTTCTTCACAGGTTATTGATACTGCTGGCTTTAATGGCATAAGAATTTAGTCACTCAGTATTTTTTTCAAGTAAGTGATTTGTTTTCCAAGAGTGATAAAGTGAACTGAAGAGAAGATTTGGGCCAATTCACACTGAAGTTATCCAAATGCAAATATGAAGAAAAAGAAAGGAAGAAAAGAAAAGAAAAGAAAAGAAAAGAAAAGAAAAGAAAAGAAAAGAAAAGAAAAGAAAAGAAAAGAAAAGAAAAGAAAAGAAAAGAAAAGAAAAGAAAAGAAAAGAAAAGAAAAGAAAAGAAAAGAAAAGAAAAGAAAAGAAAAGAAAAGAAAAGAAAAGAAAAGAAAAGAAAAGAAAAGAAAAGAAAAGAAAAGAAAAGAAAAGAAAAGAAAAGAAAAGAAAAGAAAAGAAAAGAAAAGAAAAGAAAAGAAAAGAAAAGAAAAGAAAAGAAAAGAAAAGAAAAGAAAAGAAAAGAAAAGAAAAGAAAAGAAAAGAAAAGAAAAGAAAAGAAAAGAAAAGAAAAGAAAAGAAAAGAAAAGAAAAGAAAAGAAAAGAAAAGAAAAGAAAAGAAAAGAAAAGAAAAGAAAAGAAAAGAAAAGAAAAGAAAAGAAAAGAAAAGAAAAGAAAAGAAAAGAAAAGAAAAGAAAAGAAAAGAAAAGAAAAGAAAAGAAAAGAAAAGAAAAGAAAAGAAAAG
This sequence comes from Rhabdornis inornatus, assembly GCA_013397075.1. NCBI lineage: Eukaryota > Metazoa > Chordata > Aves > Passeriformes > Rhabdornithidae > Rhabdornis > Rhabdornis inornatus. The sequence goes on from VWZS01002843.1 coordinate 8,836, forward strand.
AAAAGAAAAGAAAAGAAAAGAAAAGAAAAGAAAAGAAAAGAAAAGAAAAGAAAAGAAAAGAAAAGAAAAGAAAAGAAAAGAAAAGAAAAGAAAAGAAAAGAAAAGAAAAGAAAAGAAAAGAAAAGAAAAGAAAAGAAAAGAAAAGAAAAAAAAGAAAAGAAAAAGGACCAGAGAATCACTTATTACTTATAATGTGCTCAGTTTCACAGATCCTGCTAGAAAGACAGAGGGATAATTACTGAAAGAATACCTTAATTTGAATGTATTTAATCAACTTCTTCAATATTGTGAGTAGCTGATCATTTCCAACAGGCAGTTCTGACAAAAGAAGCAGGCATGTAAGAGGAAATACACAAATGTGTTCATTTTTCTTTGACTTACAGTGATCAGTTAATGCAATCATTCTCAAACAATCACACAAACACATACTTGATATATAATATTCCATATCAGCAGAAAAACTAGTATTTGGCTAGTCTTGTCTTTCATATACTTTACTTTCATAAAATTTCAAAATCTTGCCAAGTTTTCCAGCAAGGTTCTTCCACAAAATAAGCATTGAGGTAAATTTTCTGTTTCAAATTCCACATAGGAATTGTATCTTTAAATTAATTAACTTTTTAGGGTTATTGCAGTTACATAGCATGTAAACAGATTTAAAAGAGTGGGTACAAATTTCATTAAATACTCACCTGCTGGATACAGGAGTTTGTCAATGACATGAATGACACCATTTGTTGCCATGAGATCAGATTCTCTTGATTTCAGTTCATTAACCAGAAGAGTATCATTCACCTGGCAAAGGATCAGAAGAGAACCCAAGTTATCAGGGACATTAGAAAACAACCCCAAACCTTATTATAACATTTAGAAAAATGTGTGCCATTCTATAATGTGGGTAGACATGGAATATCAAATCTCTGTTACAAGGCTGTAGCAGGGAGACATTTTCTATACTTAACTGTTTTCAAGTAGAGTTTGCCTCCTTGGATGGTTTTAAGAATATTGGTTACACCAGGCTCAAAGCCACTTCCAATAAAAACTCCTTGTGTCAAGTGGTAAAGAAGAATATTCCTGAGAGCATTTTTGTCTCCTATGTAAAAATAAAATAGTAGCAATAAAAATCAAATGGCAGAGAATATTTCTTTGTGGGAATTCTAAGGATTCACATAGACTTGAACTAGAATGAAACATAATATGTATGAAAATACCATGAACACATACAATTTGAATTTGTTAAAATTATTACAAAGGGAAAAAAACCCAACTATATGACAAAAAAGGTACTCAGAGCATAATCACAAAGATCCTATGAGAAATCTTCTACAAAAGAACATAAAAAGGGTCAATGGAGCAGTTAGAAACGCTGGGTTTGTCTGTTCTTACAGAGGACAGACGCAACTTGGAGAAGTCGGTAAAGGGGGAACCCACCCTATTTTAGGGATGGTTTCCATATTTCAACATTCACTATGTGGGAAAAAAGACTATATTTTTAAGACTGTCTTAAAAAAGAAATGTATCCTCTCTAGACCAAATCGATATCCTGATAGGGCTCTCTGGGTCTATGGAGGTTGAGAGTCATAGGTGGGCTGCAGAAACACCGTAACATCCCCAGGAGATAGGATGCCAAGCAGAGAAGCTTTAAAACTCATCTATTTGCCATTACATGGAATATTGACCATTCTAAGTTTAATACTAGAATTACATGCTGATGTTAGTTGTTATTAGGAGTTCCAGCCTTGATGAAGCTGCAGTGGGAATCCTGTCTGGTCATATTATTTTCCTCATGTCTCTCTCAGTGAACATTTTCCTTTTTTCCCCCGTATTTTGCTCTGTTCACTGATAAATGGCAATTTACTTCACTACTGAGATGCAATTAAATTATCTTTTCCTTCCTAGTAAATTTAGCACTGATATTTTGTGACTGGACCACTCATAGACAGCATTAAGTTACATAAAAAGCCTATACATGGCCACTCCAAAGATTTTTGCACAAACTATCAGATTATCTTTGTGACTATGCCACTACAGTTACTGGTTAAAATAATCCTTGGTTTGTATCTTTCTTACAGATAAACAAAGTTTATACACTTTAAGGTTTAATCTTTATGGAGGAAGCAACATAATAACTTCAAAGAAAACCAAAACAGAATTCTAGAAAGTAATCTGGCACAAAAAAAATAATTCTGCTGTAAAAAAATTATGAGGACCAAGGAAAGCATTAAGTAACTGAGTCACAATGACAGAACAAAATGGTGCATAAAGCTCCTTGAAAAGTAGAAGGGCAAATAAAATTGTCTTGTTAACTACCAAATTAGTCCAATATGGCATTGGTCTTGGAAAACTTCAAGTTCTGAATTGAAGAAAAAAATAATAGCAGGAAGCTGCGCTGTGGAATAAGATATTGAAGAGTGAAATTTAAATTTAAAAATCAGGTTGGGGTTTTTTTCCAAAAAGACATTTTCTCTATGCCCAAGAAGGAAATGATTTAGGGGATTCCTTTGACCTACTCTATGCAAAATATAAACTGCTTCAGCAGAGAGCTTTTGTGTGAGAGGTGCATTATTCTCCTTTCCAATGAGTTTTACTTTGCTTATAATTTCAGGGGGTTTTATGTTACTTACTTATCAGTATGTCCTTGTCATCATCAGTCAAACCTTTGAAGGCATCATTAGTCGGGACAAAGAGAGTCCACTGTCCAGGCCGTGACAGAACATCATCCAAATCTGCAGCTTTCACAAGACTGAAGAAAGTGCTGTTTACAACGAACAGACAAACCACAAATACATTTTTTTAAAATATGGCAACTACAATTGTGTCCAGGTACTTAGTTCCCCCATTTCTGAGAGTGTTTCCATTTTTAAACAGTTTCACTGTTTCCCAGAAATAAAGATAGTAGAAGAGGAAAATGAGAAAAAAAAATAGGAAAAGACAGTCTTAAAAGTAGAAGACAGAGGAACAAGTATTTGTAAAAAACATGTTGGCAGCCTGAATCAGAGCATGATTCATCAAATAAAAACCCTTGCAGATCAAAGAGATAAAAGGAGGATGCAAAGGATAGTTCTTGCTCTAGAGTATTGAGATACTTGCAGGAAAGTACTGGAAAGGTATGCTGTCCTGCTGCACCCATATGGAATTGTACCACTCATTAGTTAAAACTCCAGAGTCCATTACATTTATAGCTCTGGATGTATCATTCAATTCCTTCTGCCCTCTTACTCCTCTCATTCTAACATCTTACAACCCTTTGTGCCATAAAAAACCATTCTAGCATAGAGTGTGGAAGCCTTTTCAGCATCAGCTGTAGAACACTTTTTCTTCCCTCACATTTTTTTTTCTTTTTATGTTATTTGTATAGGTAATAAATCCTTCTCTGCCATCTCTGCTCTCAAAACACCAACAACTCACATACCCACAGGGCAAAACTTTTTCTCAGAGCAGCTGTGCTGTATATACCGTTACCTTCTGCAGGAAAATCTCAGTTCTGTCAATATCGCTACTCACCTAAAACGCTTATCATTCCTCAGCATTTCATGCAATGTCTTTTCTGCTGGATTGATGATCTGTCTGAAGATGTGAATAAAACCATTTCTTCCTTCTTTGCTTCCTCTGACCATGCATGAATTTTCAATGCATACAGACTTATTGAAAGAGAAACAAGTGTA